>BMAC01000070.1:1770803-1795411 GCA_014905375.1 Phtheirospermum japonicum
TAATTTGCCCCCCAAATTATAAGATTTTTTGCACTTTACCCCCAAAATATTAGATTCTTTCACTTTGCCCCCCAGCTGCCCGCCGATGGAATCTAGAAAGAATATTCCGCCGAAAATAAAGTTTGGGGGGCAACATCGAAAATTATTGTACATCAGGGGGCAAAGTGGAACAAAAAATACTTCGGGGGGCAAAGTGAAAAAAACTGCATACATTAGGGGGCAAAAAAAATTTATCCCAAAAATTAAATATAAATATAGTAGAACTATGTTTTGTGATCTTTTTGCGATACATTAATCATATATTGTAATACTTCAAGATAATTTTGTGATACTTTAAACCGATATACTTTATAGAGACTTGTGATACTTTTGGTTGATATTATGATACTTGTATTAAGAGTAGTATAGCTTTTGCTGGAAAAAGAAAAAGCCGATTTTCAAGCTTAATTCTTTGTGATACTGTAACTTGAATTTATGATACTTTTAATATCTTTTGTGATACTTGATCAAATATTTCAAAACTTCGCGTACCTAATCAGATATATTTTAAAATATTAAATCTACAACTATAATTTAAAAATAGGTATAAAAACTTATGATACTTTAACAATCTTTTGTGATACTTTAAGAATCTCTTTTGTGATATTTTAACAATACTTTGTAATACTTTAGCAATGTTTTGTGTTACTTTTAATTTACAGTATAAAACTATAATATACAATATTTATACCCAAAAATTGTAATACTTTTAATTTAGTTTGTGATACTTTTAATTCATTTTGTAATACTTTTAATACAATTTAAGATTCACTACATAGAATATAATATACAATATTTATACATAAGTGTAATACTTTTAACTCAAATTATGATACTTTTCATTGTATTTGTGATACTTTTCATAGTTTCTTCATTGACCAAATCAATCAACTAATTCTACCAAATATAGATCAAAGATGGTGTCCTACCTGTACCTATTTTGCCTGCAAAATTAGAGAAATGCATTTATAGTAATACCACTTTCAGATACAAGATCAACTTCTTAATCATTTCTTTTCTCTGTTCCTCTTCCCCGTACCCCATCTCTCTCTAAAACTCACAACCAACATCAACATCAAACTCACACCTGAACCCCCATTAATATCCAAAAATTAAATTCCCAAAAACTCATTTCTTTTCTCTGTTTCTCTTCCCCGTACCCCATATCTCTCTGTAACTCACAATCAACATCAACATCAAACTCACGCCTAAACCCCCCATTAATATCAGAAAATTAAATTACTAAATCATCACAATCCCAAATTCAATTAATTGCAAGAAAATTCCTTTGAGCCCCAAACCAAACGATGACCCTCCTTCTCCTCGCTCCTTCTCTCTCTCTATTCCCATTGCACCAGTACATTCCACGGCAAGGAGACGGCAGTGAACGATGAGGATGAGACCAACTAAGGTCGAGATGCGCGGGCGGTGTCGAACAGGTCTGAGGTTTCTCCCGGCAGTTCTATACTCGGGCCATGGAATTTAGGTGTCGACTTGGGCCGTCTCAGCGCGGATGCTTCTCTTCTTGGCGTGGATATGTCGATAAAAAAGGGAGAGGATTCGGCCTATTTTAGAAAAATTGAGGAAGATGGAAAAATTAGGGATCGGGGTTGCAGAAATAAGGGCTGACATTTCCATTTATACTACCCACTTTTTTTTTAAATTAAAAATTGACCCCAGCCACTTTACTCCATTCAGTTTCTAAGTAGTGCTCCCTCTATCCCAAAATGATAGTCATGCAGTTGATTTCACACAGATTAAGAAATGAGTAGTTTATATAGTTAAGTCATTAATATAGTTAGTATTTTCCAATTATACCCTTATTGAATTTATTAATGTCAATTAATACTTATAGAAATCAGTGTTGGAATTAGTATATTTGTTATTGGAATAGTAAAATTTTACATTGTAACCATCAATTTGCAATTTACCATGTAGAATAGTAGTATGTCAAAAATATTAATTAAGGGTATGTGTGGAAATGAAAATTTAATGATATGTTAAATATAGTAAGTATAGAATACTAGTATTTCAAGAATATTAATTAAGGGTATGTGTGGAAATGAAAATTTAATGATATGTTAAATATAGTAACTGAACTATCTTTGTGGGACGGATGAAAATTGAATACTGGACTATCTTTATGGGACAGAGGGAGTATGTTTTGTTGGTGGGGCGGGTCAGTAGGGCTGATGGGTTGGGTGGGCAAAATGGGTTAAAAGTGGTCTCATAATATGAGATCGGTCTCACCCAAGTATTTGCCGTTTGTTAAATATCTTATTTATTATTTATGTAAAATATTTTAAAATCTAGATTTCAATAACTCAAAATTCCAAAGGGCTCCAATAATCCGACTAAGAGTATTAGCCGCGGTAGTTTAACGCTTTCGCGAAGTGAAGTTGATGAGATTGCCTCCAGCAATGTCGTCTTTCAATCGGTCGATTATTTGTATACAGTCGATGAGGTACCTTTATTTTAGAGTTGTGTTGTTCTTAGATTTTTTTAGATGTTTAGTATTTTAATAGTAAACTGTTTCAAATACAGCCATGCACGTTTTGGATATGTGTGGTTATTAGTTCTTTTATAGATTATTGGTGATACAATGCATGCACAAAGTGCCATAGAAAGCTTGAGGAAGATGAGAATCAATTCAAGTGTGGAGGTCGCATGAGAAATTATTCTTCGGGCGTGTTTAGGTAATAAATTAATTTAATAAAACAAAATATTTGACAATATATTGAATCTATTAGACAATTATTTAATATCACATTTTTTTTAATATGAAGGTATAAGGTAAGGATTGAGGTTTTGGACCCTACGACTAATGCATTTCTACTATGCTGGGATCGGGAGCCTGAAAAATTGATTGGAAGGTCATGACACGACCTTCAGGTCGAATTTTTGGAGGTAGGAGAAAAGCTTTAATATATTTTGGAGTAGCTTTTTAGTTTCAACAACTTATTAAAAAAAAAATCTAGTGAGCAGTAGTATACAAATTTAATGTGGATTTTTTCGGCAATGTAGAGTCGGTCCGATGAAGAGATGCCTGAAGATTTGCTTAAACTAATTGATCAAACGGTTCTATTCAAGGTGGAGGTTAATATGGGACAAGTTCATAATGAATCAAGCGCATTTTTAGTTGTGCGATTGATTACCGACCAGTCATTGGTAGCTAAATACAACAAGTGGACCCTCGAGGAGGATGTGAGTTTGCAATATTTTGAAGTTTTTAGATTTTGATAGATAGTAAAATTTATCTATTTTTTGATTTTTTTTTAGATGTTTGAAACTTTTTGAAAACGTTTCGTGATTCAACTATCACTTTATTTTGTTGAAGGAATCGGACTTTCTGACACTGATTCAAAGAGAGGATACCGACAATGGAATGGTAACTTAGTAGGAACATTTGTAGTTTTTCAAAATATTCAAAAAATAGTTGGCGAAGTTACATGCATTGACCATAACTTGAAATAATTATACATGACGCCTGTTCCGAGGATGAGTTTTCTACTCCTACTAAAAAAGTCAAAGTTATGGATCTAAATGGTGAGAGTTCAACCATAATGAAATTGATGTTTGATGGCGAGGGTATAGCTTCCATTTTTGAAAAGACGTCTAGGGTTCTATCTAAGAATGGAAATCGGTGCGGAATAATGTTCTGAACTTCAAAGATGGCTGTGTTGCTGGGATTGATGAGGAAGATGAAGCGAGAATTGGTGGAATTGTGCAAGATGATGATTGAAAAGAACATTTCTTAGTTTTTAATTATTATTATTATTATTATTTAGTTACTACTGCTTTTATTGTTGCTATTGGGATTTCAAATTTGAGGTTTATTATTCTGTTTTGAATTTAAGTAGAGGGTGATAGAATTTTATGCTCAAACAGTATTCATATGATTTAGAATCTGATATTTTTCAGATTTTATACTGCTTAATAAAATCGTTCTATTATTAACATTTGTGTTTAAATAAGTATTACAAAGAATGCCTTTATGTGAATATGTATTGGTTCATTTTTATTCATATATTACTATGTATATATTAATCTTTTATAGGGTTCACCATTAATACAAATTTTTAATAAACACTATAGACGTAATCTATAAGATTGTTGACTAAACTTTAAGTATATTGTATTGAACTAATGTTGCCAAAGTTTTGGGTACTATCATGTGATCTAAAGTAGGAATTAAAAATCATCCAAAATATAAAACAAATAAAAGAAGTAAATAAATCACAATTATTAAAATTATAAACAAACACATTCGCCTAATCTAATAAAGTACAAAATATAAACGTATGCACTAATCATCACCGATATTAATGAATGATTAATGTAAAATAAGTTAACAGATAAAAATTGAGTTCACCCTTAAGTTGTGAATGTATGAAAAACTCTTATGCATCTAATATATGAATTTTCTTTTATTAAAAGATAAATTTGAAATAGTAATTTGTACTTTTTCCACTACATACATGTTTTTGTAAAATAAAAAATCTTAGATATATACAGTTTATTGATTTAGAATTCAATAGTGTTTAATTATAAAAAATCAAGATATTTATAAAATTTGTCGATTTTTTGAAAAATAAAAAATCTTAGATACAAAAAACATACTAAATTTCTTTTTGTAAGAACACAATTTATCGATTTTTCGTAATAAACAAGTTGTACAATCTCGAGAAATTCTTTTAATTATTATGTTCCATAAATTGTAGTAAATATAATAAAAGTAATTCTGGAAATATATTTTCATTTGAAATTTTATGGCTAAATCATATAGATATATTAGTGAGAAGTTTTGTGAAATAATATATTTAATATTAGAAAAGATTTTTTTTATAATTTGCAAGTAAATCATCTCGGTACGCTAAAAAGTAATTTTTATTTTCAAGAATCCTGATAACTAAAGATTCTATTTAGCATATAAGTATGCTTAAATCTCACTTATTAAATATAATACGTATCTTATAGATTTGCAAAAGATTTATTTTAAAGATATCTCTTTGTGCCAATAAGATTATCTCAGATTGCTAAATAATAAACCCTAACAACCAAGATTTTACCATCACACAATAGTTAGTTTAATAGGGTTTCAAGTAAAAAAACAAACACACACAACTAAACATCCGAATAGAAACATAGGACAGGTAATTATATTTTTAGCAGTGCATTGCGAGGAATCAATATGAGGAGGATTCATAAGAAAAAGAGCACCACAAACAAACATCACAATGGAAGTTAATTTGTCTTCTTTTTTTAATTATACTTTAAACTGAATATCAGTAAGAACTGTCATACCTGTTTTTCCTGTAAATCCTTTAAACCTGCAGTTAGAACTACACAAACTAATATTATATTTATATGTTATTAAGTTTTTTTTTTTGAAAAACTAAAAAGGAGTAAGATGCATAAAATGTTTTTTTACCGTTTAAGTGCAGTCCTATGAATTGTTTTGCCCGACATGTGTGTCTTTTCCAGTTATCTACAACATGTGATAAAGCAAAACCAGTTAGTATTTAGCTGTAGTTTATTAGTATAAATTCTATTTGTGTATAAGTATATTAGTTTGAACTCTATTACTTATCATTTATTGTTTGTGGGATCCCCTTACTCATCAATACTTCTTCAGTTTCTCTTTTCCAAACGTGAGATACAAATAAAACTTCTTTCGGTTATGTGATTAGAACATATAGTTAATACTGTTTTTTATTGAACTAAACAATGTTGTTGTTTTTTTTTATTTATTTTAGGATAAAATATTGAATTCGTCCATTAACTTTTTGGACTTGGCAAAAATGGTCCACTAAATACAGTGGTGGTAAATTTAGTCCATCAATTAAATATTTGTCGTACTTTTAGTCCAATTTTAATTGGTGAACTAAATTTGCAACAAAAATTTGGACTAAATATGCGACGAAAATTTAATTGGTGGACTAAATTTGCAACTCCTTGGATTCTGACCGTCTGTCATCCCCAAAATTTGATTAAATGTGCGACAAAAATTTAATTGGTGGACTAAATACCACCCCTGTATTTAGTGGACCATTTTTGTCAAGTCCAAAAAATTAGTGGACGAATTCTATATTTTAGCCTTTATTTTAAATGGCAGTGTAAGTGTAATTTAAGGATGATATTTTGGTACTTATCTTTTTTCATGTTGTGTTTGTTCTCCAGAGTATATGTTCTTTAACCTGCAATATTAATGTTACAATATTTTAGATTCAACATATACAAATAAATATTGCATTTAAATATAAAACAGTAGATTATATAAAATATGCAATTGTTAGTTTTTTAAAATATATGTCTTTGTTCGTGATATTGCTACACATACTTAAACCCTGGACACTATTCAAAGGCATTATCATACTACGATAGGTCATGTCAGGTTTCCAGCCGATAAACTTAGACATATCTGAAATTTTCAATGCCAAAAGTATCAATTGAATTATGTTCAAAGTTAATTTTTATACTAATCATCTTTCAGTTGTTAATACTCCATTGCATTATTTCTCTTACTTGTTTCCTTCCTTTTGAGAGTTGGTTGAACCAGACCTGACTAACAAACAAACAGATCAGCACACATGAAGAAATCAACAATAGTTTGCATGTTAAAGGATAATATATTATGGGAAGATTCTCATATACTCCAAAACATAAAACCAATTGCCCTAAAACCCCATTGAATATAAAAGTTCCCTAATAATCCAATTACAATAACAATATACTAAACTACCCTTAATTGATTCTTCTCAATAGGAGCAGTTAAAACAATCAAATTATGACTGCTAATAAAACTCATTTAATGTAATTTCAATCTTTCCAAACTTGAAGTCTAACCAATAAAGTAAAAGATGATAAATAAGGTAATTGCAACTTTGCAAAAAACGTAGGGAAAAAAACAACTAGGTATCTATGGGTTCCAAACATCATCATTCCATAATCTAAATTATATGAAATGCTATTACATGAGTAATTACGAACTAATCTGTTAAAATTACAAACTACTTTGTTCACAATGCGAACTACGTACTACTTTGTTCATATAAGAGTACTAAATTACCTTTTTTAACTATTTTATTTTGTTCTTCAAAAGCTCAGAGCTACTCGTGTAAATTAAGAACTAATTACGTAAATTCAGAACTACTCGTTTAAATCCAGAACTACTCGTGTAAATTTCAAAACTATTCTTCAAAAACTTAGAACTACTCGTGTAAATTCAGAACTACTCGTGTAAATTTTAGAACTATTCATGTAAATCCAGGACTACTGTTAGAAGAGTTTTCGTGGTGTTGAAATGAATCAACGGGTTCATAGCTTGGTATTATCGGAATTCGATTCGATTGTGAGTTTCAATGTGTTTAGACCTTTGAAAAATAGAAAGAAAATGAAAATAAAGCAATTAAAATACCTAACTATCCTAAAAATGAAAGTGCAAATTGGTAGGATGTCTCGTCGGATGCCTTAACATGAAAATACAAGCAATTAATGAAAACAAGTAAAAACAAGCATTGTTTTACCAAGTACAAGCATGCAAGCACAAGGTACAACTATGCATAAAATCCTAAATAAAGCAAATTAACAAAAATTGAAAGCATGGATGTAAAGAGTAAGGAAATTTGACAAGAAAGTTCAAAACTTTAAGAAAAATAACAAGAAACAAAGCCTAGATCTAGGATTTAAGCATGAAACAAAGCATAAAAATAAAAATCAAAATAAAGCATAGGAAAAACTCAAAATCATGACGATCAAGGACCCGATCTATAGCCTAGGTGTGTCACTCAACTAGAATCCATAGTCAATTCACATGTTTCATAATGAAATCAAGTAGCTAAGAGAAAAAGCATAAAATGAAGAACAAAGCATGGAAATGAAGAACAAACATGGAATTAAAGCATAAAACATGAAATTGAAGGGAGACTTACTTGAATTAAGAAATGAAACAAAGCTTGAATGTAATTGCATCAAAGTAACAATCCAAASGAGTATTTGGATRCTTCTTAGGCTTACAAACCKAAYGAGGTGCTTGAAATTAAATCTAAATCTAGAAAAAGAAATTACATCAAAGCTTCAAATTGAATCTAAAACCTAAGAGAGAGAAAATAGATCTTAAAAACTAGAGAGGATTTTTTTAATCCCAAACCCATGCTTGGGTTGGGAGAAAATGAGAGGTGTTCTTACAAAATGAAAGAAGTCTCCTATTTATATTACATTTAATTGGGTTTAAATGGGCCCAAAATAGCCTTAGAGTCTTGAAATTCCGGGTTTGACCAAGTTTGACCCGGAGGCACCTTCCTAGACCCTTGGCTAGCTTTTTGGCACATTTTGGCTCGATATGGCTCGAGGTGGCTCGGCCATGGCCGAGCCTGGGCGCAGCTGGGCGGACGCATTGGGCGCTGGGCGGCAGGGCTTGCGGGCGGGCGCCTAGGCTTAGGCGATGATGGGCGGGCGTCAGCTAGGCAGGCAATTAGGCGCGAAAATAGGCGGGAGCGTGCGGGAGTTGGCCGGGCCACTGTCGGCAGCGCCGGGCATCTTCGGCAGGACGCGCGCGCGCCGCTCGGCAGGCGCCGAGCAGCTTCGGCAGGCGCGCGCGTTGGCTCGGCAGGCGTGCTGCCAGGCGCGAGTTTAGGCCTTTTTCTTGCGCCTAGGGTGTTGGCATGAGAATAGGCCATCCTAGGCGAGGCTAGGCAACCATTCCAGAAAGTTTGCCCATTTTGGAGCATCTTGGCACCTATTTAGGCTAGGCTTGAATTTTTGATCTCCATGCCTTAGCTTGATTTCAAAGCCTTAAGCCACCTATTAAATGAGAATTTTAAATATCAAAACCCAAGAATTACACCAAACCTCAAGGTAATTGAACCAATTAACCCATTAAAATATAAAATTAACAAGTCAAGTGAAAAATAACAAAACAAGAAAAACCACATAAAAACTTAATAAAATTCTATTAAAAACTACTAAAATCAACATAAAACTCTAACTAAAAATACTAGGAAAAACACAACAATTACATGCAAAACAACTGCCCCACACTTATCGGTTTGTTCGTCCTCGAACAACGAAAAGAATCGAGAGTGTACATGCAATGACCATTATGTAAGAAGAAAAAAATCCTTGTGCTTATCCTTATTAATATGATGAAAGTATCAACATAGACTCGCTATCGTCAAGCATTGCTCGTATTACTCTTTCTCACATGCAAGACAAATCGATGACTTCCTTACAAAAGGAGTTTTTGATAGTGTTCGCTCAATCCGCTCAAGTGTTTGATATGGGACGTGTATACGCTCAAGTCGGACAATACATGCACCTCGTCAATATTTCACAAATTGGACGCTCAAAATTGCTCATGGTACATGACTATATAGGAATCGAAAGAGGTCTTTAGTATGGGTTGTAATGTTGGCTCTTTGGTAAGGTATGGAATATTTGGATAGAGTGGCTAACACACGATCAAACGTGATCAATAACACACAAAAATCCTATCTTCTAAAATCCAAAGCTTATGATCGCTTCACCTTTCCCAATTCACCAAACTCTCATTCGAAACCCTTCCGTATACTCACAAGCTTTTTCGACATTAT
Source organism: Phtheirospermum japonicum (assembly GCA_014905375.1). NCBI lineage: Eukaryota > Viridiplantae > Streptophyta > Magnoliopsida > Lamiales > Orobanchaceae > Phtheirospermum > Phtheirospermum japonicum. The sequence goes on from BMAC01000070.1 coordinate 1,780,433, forward strand.
TTCACAACACTTAGAAGCTTTTTGAATTTTCTTCTTTTCACTATACTTAGCCTTTTGAATTAGTCTTTACGCATGAACGCACGCTTTATCACTTTTTGTGACTTGTGTTGGAGTATTATTATTTTTTTTCTTTTTTTTTCTTTTTGTATAAGCAACTCAAAACCCGAAACCCACAAAATATTTTCCACACATTTCTCGTTCTCTAACCATCTCTCCCACTTCACAAATTATGAAGATACAAGAGCTAAAAATGAGCTCGGCTAACAAGAAACGGGATAAAGGCTCAAGGGGGCTCATTTGGGATTTTCAAAGTAGCTTAAATATATGGATATGGCCGGAACAAGGGTGATATATGTGCCTTGAGGTCATTTTCGAATTCAATCATGTACGAGCAAAGTCAAACCTCCTCAATGCAATTTCCATAAAAATGCAAGCAAGCCGATAAATCACACAAGGCTACTCACTAGTTTGCACCGAATTTGGGAGCAAAATCAAAAGAGCTTTTAGAACGTTGCAATTTTTCATGAGAAAATGTTGATTACATATATATATATATAGGCGGGTTTGGACGAAGCACAAAAATTCACCCCTTCACACAAGAGGCCATAAACATGAAAAAACCCGACAAGTAAACTATTCAAACTTCAAGCACGTGGAGTTGTTCAACAATGTAATAAAGACACAAAAGACACAAAAATCGACTCAACTATATAAATGCGCAAATAGTAAGCGTCACTTTGCCAAGAATGCGTCACTTCGCCAAGGCTCGAGTTAAGAATCACAAATCATGCTTGACAAAAACCGGGACCCTAAACACCTACCCACCCCACACTTAAACCATGCATTACCCGCATTTTAATGAAAACCAAGTAAAAGGAGGGGGAATAGGAACTTCCTTAACCGAGCGAGTTTTCGTCGAGCTCGGAGGGGTCCACCTAGGCATTTAAGTAATCCAATCAAAAATCGAACGTGGCTAGTATCTCCCGACTTCATAAACGCTACCACTTTTATCAATCGTCCAATGGTCGACGTCGGAAAATAAAACCTAGAAAAGAAAATCACACAAAACCAAAAATATAAGAAAATATGTACACTAATCTCAACAACATATATATATTTTTTTGTTTTTCAATTTTTAAAATTTTTTTGGATTTTTGAATGTTTTTGGATTTTTCAATAAAAGAAAGAAAGCGAGAAAGAAAGAAAGAAATGGAAAGAACTTGGGTTTCCTCCCAAGAAGCGCTTGTTTTACGTCGCTAGCTTGACGTACTCCCTTTTCGATCAAGGTGGGAAGATAATGGGAGGGTCCATCAAAACGATCTCCTCCTTGTCGGGAGGATCCACTCTTTGGAACGTCTTTGGCGCATTGCATAGCTCATATAAGATCCGCCAAAAAGCAAACGTTCCAAATAGGTAATTGAAGCTCTTCTAGGCTAGGTCCTCGGGTGGAATGGTGACTTTAAAGTGACCTGATGACTCGTCCAAGAAACGATAGGAATAATGGCCAGCTAGCTTGTTCATCCTTTGATCGACAAACGGTGAAGGGAAATGATCTCTCTTGGTAGCCGCTTTTGACTTCTTAAAATCGATCAACGTCCTCCAACCTATTGTATCCCTTGTGGCCAACAACCCTCCTTCTTTATCCTTAAGAGCTAACAAGCCGCTCGTCTTGGGCACCAAGTCAATGGGCTTTACCCACTCGCTTTTGGACATTACGAACATCAAGCCCTCCAATAGCAACCTCCTCATCCCGGATCTCACCATATCTCCAAGACTCGAATTCAAAGCGCTAACTCCCGGTCTCCAACCAATATCCCCCTTAAGAATTTTAAGCACGTCAACCGACCTCTCTTCCTCCTCTCAATCCGAATTTTCAAAGATGATAATTGGCTTGCTCACCTCTTCCTCCTCAAGATAATCATCAAGTTTTCCAATCCCGTCATCAACAATCTCCACCCCAAGCGAATCTTCAAATTCTCCACACTTATCATCCATAACCCCCACCTCCCCCTCTAAAAAGTCGTCGTTGCCCTCAACGACACACCGAGAATCATCTACACATAAATCAGGATCACATAGAGGCACAACGGACTTATCATGTAGAACAAGGGGCTCAACAACCTCGCAACAATCCTTAATATCGACATCCGGGCCAACCCCCTCCTCATTGCTCCTCTCTTCCAAACAAACTCGTTCGACCGTGGCCTTGATGAAGTCCATATACACCCACTCTTCGCAAGATTGTGTCGAAGTGAAAGGTAAGGGGTCAAGAGGGGTAAAAACACTCGGAACCGAAACCACGGCCTCCTCCGTCGGTGAGATAACCGAATCAACCACCCCACACTTTTCAAGGAATGGGACCGGAAAAGTAGGCGAAGGTAGGGGGTCGATGAGATAAGTAACAAGAGGATCGTAAGGCGGCAGTGGAGTAGGACAATCGGGTCCCGCACAAGGAGGAGCCGGTCCCGGGCTAGACATTTGAGCGATTTGAGCCTTCAATGTCGCAATTTTCGTAACCAACTCAAACTCCTTGGACGATAAGGGTGGAAACACCTCATGTGTTGGTGGAGGAGATTGTGGATCTTCAAGAGGAAACCCCCCCACAAAGGGTTTACTAAAGTCTCTCATAGTGCGGACGGGGGGTGCATCTGAGATAAAACCTCCAAAGCGATCATAGGCCTCGAGAGCTTGGGATTTAGTAGTGGCACCACTCGGGGCTTGATTGAAATTGGAAGAACGAGAATCTCCATACGAGCCGGGACTCTCAAAGCCACCAATATATATATTCGGATTGGGATTGGGAGCACTATAGCCACCATAAGGAGTGCAATTTGGATTTTGGTTACCAACGATCCCATTTGGATTAAAAAAGCCCCCGTTATACATGCTCGGAATTTGAGGAGTAGGAGCTCCGTAACCTCCATACGAACCGTTTGAACCCAAGAAGCCGCTCGACCCAACATAGTTTGCATCATGCCCTCCCATGTTGGGTTGACCATAGCCGAATCCACCATCGGCAACGTGGTTTGCACCATGCCCTCCCACGTTGCCAAATCCATTATACATCTCATTCCCAACATGGTTTGCACCATGACCTCCCATGTTGGGAATGTATCTACTATAGTTATAAGAGCCTTGCATACTAAACAAAAACGTCAAATAACAAAGAAGCTAAAAACACAATGAAACTACAACCAAATCGAAAGCCTTAACAAAGCCGAGTCGCAACGGCGCCATTTTGTTAGAATAGTTTTCGTGGTTTTGAAATGAATCAACGGGTTCATGGCTTGGTATTATTGGAATTCGATTCGATTGTGAGTTTCAATGTGTTTTGAGCTTTGAAAAATAGAAAGAAAATGAAAATAAAGCAATTAAAATATCTAACAATCCTAAAAATGAAAGTGCAAATTGGTAGGATGCCTCGTCAGATGCCTTAACATGAAAATGCAAGCAATTAATGAAAATAAGTAAAAACAAGCATTGTTTTACCAAGTACAAGCATGGAAGCACAAGGTACAACTATGCATAAAATCCTAAATAAAGCAAATTAACAAAAATTGAAAGCATGGATGTAAAGAGCAAGGAAGTTGACAAGAAAGTTCAAAACTTTAAGAAAAATAACAAGAAACAAAGCCTAGATCTAGGATTTAAGCATGAAACAAAGCATAAAAATAAAAATCAAAATAAAGCATAGGAAAAACTCAAAATCATGACGATCAAGACCCGATCTATAGCCTAGGTGTGTCACTCAACTAGAATTCCATAGTCAATTCACATGTTTCATCATGAAATCAAGTAGCTAAGAGAAAAAGCATAAAATGAAGAACAAAGCATGGAAATGAAGAACAAGCATGGAAATTAAAGCATAAAACATGAAATTGAAGGGAAACTTACTTGAATTAAGAAATGAAAACAAGCTTGAATGTAATTGCATCAAAGTAACAATCCAAAGGAGTATTTGGATTCTTCTTAGGCTTACAAACCCAAGGAGGTGCTTGAAATTAAATCTAAATCTAGAAAAAGAAATTACATCAAAGCTTCAAATTGAATCTAAAAACCTAAGAGAGAGAAAATAGATCTTAAAAACTGAGAGAGGATTTTTTAATCCCAAACCCAAGCTTGGGTTGGGAGAAAATGAGAGGTGTTCTTTACAAAATGAGAGAAGTCTCCTATTTATATTACATTTAATTGGGTTTAAATGAGCCAAAATAGCCTTAGAGTCTTGAAATTCCCGGGTTTGACCAAGTTTGACCCGGAGGCACCTTCCTAGACCCTTGGCTAGCTTTTTGGCACATTTTGGCTCGATATGGCTCGAGGTGGCTCGGCCATGGCCGAGCCTGGGCGCAGCTGGGCGGACGCATTGGGCGCTGGGCGGCAGGGTTGCGGGCCTAGGAAGCGCCTAGGCTTAGGCGATGATGGGCGGGCGTCAGCTAGACAGGCAATTAGGCGCGGAAATAGGCGGGAGCGTGCGGGAGTTGGCCGGGCACTGTCGGCAGGCGCCGGGCATCTTCGGCAAGACGCGCGCGTGCGTTGGCTCGGCAGGCGTGCTGCCAGGCGCGGGTTTAGGCCTTTTTCTTGCGCCTAGGGTGTTGGCGTGAGAATAGGCCATCCTAGGCGAGGCTAGGCCACCATTCCAGAAAGTTTGCCCATTTTGGAGCATCTTGGCACCTATTTAGGCTAGGCTTGAATTTTTGATCTCCATGCCTTAGCTTGATTTCAAAGCCTTAAGCCACCTATTAAATGAGAATTTTAAATATCAAAACCCAAGAATTACACCAAACCTCAAGGTAGTTGAACCAATTAACCCATTAAAATATAAAATCAACAAGTCAAGTGAAAAACAACAAAACAAGAAAAACCACATAAAAACTTAATAAACTCTATTAAAAACTACTAAAATCAACATAAAACTCTAACTAAAAATACTAGGAAAAACACAACAATTACATGCAAAACAACTACTCGTGTAAATTCAGAACTACTCGTGTAGAATTTAGAAAATTACACACTACTTCGCATAGTTTTTGGGAAATTACATACTACTTCGCATAATTTTTTGAGAAATTAGGTACTACTTGGCATAAATTGCATACTACTTCACATATGTTTTGAAAAATTACAAACTACTTCGCATAAATTGCATACTACTTCACAAAATTTTTGGAAAATTACAAACTACTTTCTATGATTTTTGGAAAATACATACTACTTTGCCAAAACCAAGGTCGAAACAAGGTCAACTATCTGGAATCAAAGATGATAACAAAATCGTATGTGAAATTAAATACCAAGATAATTTACATCGGTAATAATACATTCATTACCATACATCAATGATTCAGTAATAATAGAAATGCGACCTATAAATGATCCAATAGTTCACTATTCTGGTCATTGAAATAAACAAGAATCAAATAATTATATAAAAAAAAAGAGTCATTTGACATTTGAATAATCAGAAACTAAAATTATTGTTATAAAAAATATTGGGATTTTTGGATATTTATAGCATACTCATGGACAATATTTTCTTACAAATAATGATCACGAACTCCAGAGGATTCTTCAGTGGTCTAGTAATCGGAAAAAAAAATCAAACAATTACAGTTTTTATATTGTTATGTAAAATATAAAAAAGTGGATAAACAAAGATTCTTGTTGTACAAAGTTTATTTTGGGGTTACATGTGGTGGTTGTAAGAATACTTTCTTACAAATAATGATTTAATGTGCGGAGAGTTTTCTCTACTTTGGTTGTAAGTGATCGCTTGGAACGTCGATCACTTTGAAAGTTGTGAGAATCGTTCTCTTCTCCTCACCCATGCCGAACTCGACAAACAACTTCACCTGAAACAGAGCTTGCACGTAGTTGCCACTTATACCTCTAATTCTATCATCGCACGGCTCGACATATTCTCTGGGTACCCTCATTCTTCGGTAGGCAGGTAAGAAAATTATGCTTGCATATGCACCAGGATCTACGAGCACTCGATGTGCTCCAATTCCTAGGATTGGAACAGTGATAACAAGAGCATCAGAGTGGGGGTGATCTAGCGCGGCTGCGTCCGATTCGTGGAAAGTGAAAGATGACACTAGCCTATCCTCTTCTTCAGGATGGTCGTCAAAATGAAAGATGTCAGACCTTATAACTCTCGTTTTCTGAATAGAGTTTCRCGCCTCCCTAACCAGGGTCTTCCTTTTCTGATTTGATACTTCCTCCTCTGCTCGGCTTGTGTTGATGAAGGTCAAAATCTCCCTTGGCCCTCCTGCTCCGGCTGGTGGGGGTGGGGGTGGCTGGTTATTGCCCCTTCTTTCCTCCCGAGCTTGGTGGTTCTTGGAGAAGGGCAGCAGATTCCTATCGTCGCAGACCTTGATCAAGGCGCGGACCAAGTCATGACATTCCTCCGTGTTGTGCTCGATCGATCCATGATATCTACAAAATCTCTTTTTYTCGAGCAGGGAAGGATCCTTCTTGATTGGACGAGCTGGAGGAAGGATGTCCAAATCCTTGATTCGTTCAAAAATCGTAGTTGCTGCCATGGAGTAGACCTCATTGTACTCGGCYAGGAGGTCAGAGTGCTTTTCTTGCAGGAATTTCTTCGTGGTCGCTTGAGGACTTGGGWTCTTGTCGCTCTGTAGGGTAGGCTTGTGAKTTTGTGGAAATGAGATGACCGGGGRGACCATATTCTGTTCGGCTGCAATCTAGGATGCAACCAATGCGAGGAACTCCTTGAAGGTTTGGGGGTCCTGCTGATTGTTGATCCATTTGAAGAAAGAGTTGTCAGATAGTCCGTTTTGGGCTGAGATGAGCAGAGCCTCATCGCCGCAAGGCTGGGATTCTGAGACTTGATTTGTAAATCGAGCTATATAGCTCTTCAAAGATTCGTTAGGCTGCTAAACTATTGTGGCTATAGCTCGCTTCGGCGCGACAGTAYCTTTGGAGACCATGAAATGTCCCCTGAATGAAGACCTCAGTTATGGCCAGGAGCAGATTGAGTGGCGCGGTAGGGACCTGTACCACCTCAATGGGGCTTCATCCAACGTCATAGAAAACATGCGACATCGATACGTGTCTGACGCGCCGAGCATATCCATGTAATTCTGGTAATGGCTTAGATGTGAATCAGGGTCACTGCTCCCTTTGTATAGTGCAATGGGGGCGGGGGGGATTTTTAACTTTCCAGGCAGGGGCTCAGAAGGGAGTTAAACCGAAAATGGGGACTCATCGTCGCAAGCCGAGCTGATTGTGACGGGCCATGCCATTGGGAAGGCGTTCTGGGACGGGGGAGTAACTTGTTTAGCCTCCAGCTCGGCTATTCTCTGCTTCAGATATTGCAACTCTTCTGATTCCCCAACTGGTTTTCGATGTGGAGGCACGTTTACGTTAGCGTTGCTCCTGCTGTAGGACGACCTGGCAGGAATGTCGTCCTGAGCCTTACCGGCTGGATGTCCAAGTCGATCGAAGACATTCTGAGGGGAAGAAAATATGAGACGTCGTGCAATTGGGGGTCGGTCAAGCCTGCCTTTGGCATTCAGCTCGACCTCCTCTTCCAATTTTCTTTTCCCGATGTTCCTTGCTGCCTCTCGAGCTGGATTGGACTCCGAGTGCTCTTCCAAGAGGTCGGCATTTTTGGCGTTGCCGACCACAACCTCTGGAGTCAGGATTGACTTTGCGGCTCTCTTCATCATTTCTTCGAACTCTTTGGCAAAGGTGGGGTGTTTCATGAATGACTTCACCTGTTCAGGGTCGAGCTCATTTGGGCCCGACTAGACAGTCTTTTCTTGACGTTCTCTTGCAGGGTTTCTTTTTAAGCTCTCCGACAGGTTCATGATGACAATCAGGGTCAGAAACTCCCTACCTCTATCTTTTCTATTCTTTTTTTTTAAACACACCTCAACCACGTTAAAGGTTGACGACCAGCAGCACGCGTAAAAACAAAAACCGATCACTAAAAACAGGAAACAAAACAGGACGAGCTTATCGAGCGAGTGGAACCGTAAATCACAAGAGACCTTCTTCTAGCGCCATTTTGTTTAGACCAAGGGTAGTCTAAATCATTAAAACCAAAAAAACAAGCAGTTCAGCAATAGGAAAATAGAAAACCAAAAATGGGAAAAAGTGCTTGACTTTTATTCCTCAAAAATTAGGTCGGATCGGCCTTAACCGGATCCTTGCAAAGGGTAGTTTTCTAAATACAAGCCTTTCTCTCTCTAAATCTCTATGTATTTCTCTCTCTAGCCTATTGGGCCTCCTTCCTCTCTCTCTTGGAGAGGCTATCTATAGTTTTCCTTCCAAACCCTAATTGGACACGTGTCACCCCCTGGGTGCACCGACTTACTTGGCCCATAAGCCACTCACAAATATCTTAACCCTAATTGGACACCTGGCGCTTCCTCATTGGCTGTATCTCCCTTTCTGAGTCAGAGAATAAAGCCTTGATCATATCTCTTTCGCCGCCTTGAATCCGACCTTGAATCGTATCGAGGTCAAGCCGACCTTTCTTCGTGGCCGACCACCTTTAGACAAGCTGTGCTTATCCCTAGAACCTATCTTTAAACTGTGTGATCCCTGCACGACACACCTCTTCGAATTGGTCGAACTCCAGGTCGGTCATTCTACAACTCTCGGAACCAAACCGATCTGGATCATCATGCCCAACTCGTCTCTGCTCGGCATTTTTAGGCACCTGGTCGACATGGTTTGGTGAATCATGCTCCAGGTCGACCGGTCAACGCGCCGGGTCCCGCAAGGTGCGGGGTGCTCGGCGCTATGTGCACCTGGTCGCCGGTTGGCACGCCGGGGTCCGCGAGGTGGCAGGCTGGTCGGAAGCGCTGGGATGCCCGGTGGGAGATCAGGTCGGCTCGACTGTATCGGCTCGGCGGGTGACCGGGCACATGTCGGCAGGCTGGTGGGGAGTGCTCGACCTGCTCGGCAGGTTTCCAGTCGGCTCGGCGGGTGACCGGGCGCATGCGGCAGGCTGGTCGGGAGTGCTCGGCCTGCTCGGCAGGTGTCCAGGTCGGCTCGGCCAAGTAAGCTCGGTGGGTGACCGGGCGCATGCGGCAGGCTGGTCGGGAGTGCTCGGCCTGCTCGACAGGTTTCCGGGTCGGCTCGACCAAGTAAGCTTGGCAGATGGCCGAGACAACTCGGCAAGTGCTGCGCATGTACGTGTCCTCGTGCCGGGTGTGCTCGCTGAGACCCCATGCTCGGCCTCGGTACTTGGCACAAAAGGTGGGGCGCCCTTGTGCCGGGCCTGCTCGGCATGTTTCTAGGTCGGCTCGACCAAGCGAGCTCAGTAGGTGGCCGAGACAGCTCGGCAGGTGCTGCGCGAGTGCGCGTCCTCGTTCCGGTCGGCCTCGGCACTCGGCGCGCGGGTGGGGCGCCCTTGTGCCGGGCCTGCTCGGCAGGCTTCCAGGTCGACTCGACCAAGAAAGCTCGGCAGGTGGTCGAGAAAGCTTGGCAGATGCTACACGAGTGTGCGTCCTCATGCCGGGCGTGCTCGGCCGAGACCCCTGCTCGGCCTCGGCACTTGGCGCACGGGTGGGGCGTCCTTGTACCGGGCCCGCTCAGCTGAGAGATTAGCTCCATCTTGGCACTGCCCGGCAGATGCCATGCGAGTGTGTGCCCTTGCGCCGGGCCTGCTCGGCCTATCGCCCAGCTTCGTCTCGACGCTGTTCGGCGTGTGTTTATTTGGGTCAGGTCGACCATCAACAAGCCCCTGAGTGCGGAGTCGTCTATCAGTTAGGCGAGTTCGGACTCACCAATTTTATAGGGATGGGTCGACACTGAGGATCCCATTTGTGGTCTCGGCATTTTATTTCGCTTATTATGGTGCTCCCGTAATCCTGTCCTGTTCATGATTATCGCTGTCTGCTCCTCCGGTCGTACGGAGTACGGGTTGTCAGTGATCCGTACGATTAGACAAGAGCCCCTTGTCTTTTTCCTTTTCGTCCTCTTCCTCATCAATGATCATGGGGGCCCCTTATCCTCTTACCTTTTGTGGGAAAGTGTGCCTTTGTCCTCTTCTCCTTAAATGGAGTGGGTGCTCGTAACTTTTCCTTTCTTATAAATGACCTCTCTTCACTTCATTTCATTCTTCCTTTGCTTTCTAATTTCTTAAACTCTCTAGACTTGTTTATTCTTTTGAGGTCTTCTTGCAAACCAAGGTTCTCTTGCCTCTCTCTCTCTCTCTTTGGTCTTCGTGCTCTACTTCGTCGACTTCTACCAGCTTTCCTTCCATTCCGAGATTTCTTGTCGTTTTGTACTGAGGTAAAAACTGTTAGAAATCGTTACAATAATCCGAGCACAAACAGGGAATCACAAAACTGGAAAAATAGAACAGAAAACAAATAAAAGTCGAGTCGAGTCGAGACTGAATCTCTCTCCGCAAAACGAATTTGCCCCGGTAGTGCTTCGTCGGTTTTGGAAAATCGTTCCCAAAGATGAAACAACTACGTCTTTAGTTTTACCGCACCATTAGAAACCAAAGCTCCGGCGAACTGGCTGAATTCGGACTGAGCTAAGAAATAAGAAAATATGCAGACTGATATGTATGCTATATGATTTCAGGAGTTTTGTTGTTTTCAGATGTTCATGCGAGTATGGAAAGTAAAATGTACTGGAGCTACTCACCCTTTTATAGGGTTGCTACCTGTGAGGTTATAGCCTACTTAATGACGTCCTTATAGGAGTCATTAAGTTATTCAAACAAGCAGTCATCTGGCAGCATGAACCTGGACGGGTTCAGCGTGCAGATACATTGCATGTTTGAATTCAAATGTTTGGAAACGTTTTGAAACGTCTGACTTTTGACTTGATTGGTCAGGAGTTACAAAATTGATTCAGGTGTTAAACCCGCACGTGGCTAAAAGGTTAGCCAGGGTTGAACCAGAACCAGGACCCCACACAGACCATCTCAATCGGACCAATTGCCCAAGACCCGAGTCCCAAGTCCCAAGTCCCAGGCCCAGGCCCAGAGCCCAGAGCCCAGGACCCAGATCCGAGGTCCGAGGTCTGGGTCCAGGACCGGGCTCGGGCTCGGGCTCGGATCCGCTCGGCTCCGCCATCGGCTTTGCCGAAGGCGGACTGGCGAACCCAAGTCCAAGAGCCCGCGTGAGCTTCGTTTACACAAAGCCCAAAATACCCGTTGGCCCACTTGATGTACACTTATTAAAAGTTAAACACTTTTAAACTCCCTTCCACGTTGAATAACTATCAATGTGGGATAAACGAAAAGGCATAAAAGCACCTATTCAACTTCCAAACACCATTTCTCACTCACCAATAAATGGATTTGAGAAATTCAAAAAGCTATAATTATCTACACGACACGTAGAATAAGCTTATATAATTCGTTAACACGATTTTACGCTGTACCATTAAATTAGAATTAATCCAATCTACAACAATCCCCCACATGAGTGAGAAACTCCAAAAACGTAATGCATGAATGCAAATACATAGCTCAGTCCTTAAGAGACAATAGATAATAGGGATAGGTGGCTTGTGGCCTTGAACCCTCCTTAGTTAATACTACCGAGCATACCGGCGGATTAGTGAAAATAATTCTTGAACTATTCCCCTTTGTGTATACTAGACAATATTACCAACCCACTAAGGTCTCAGAATTCTTCCGTTCTCACGTTTGTGTCCGTTTCTGGCCATGGACAACTTCTTTGAATTCATAAGCTTCAGTAGAAGAGGCCCTCACTTCTCGCTTACATAGGTGATTCTTCAAGTCAGCATTCTGTCATACTCAAGTCAAAGACCTGCACAAGAATCATTAAAAATCAGAGATTTAACCTCACCACGTGACAGATTTAAACTCTACTTTTGCGTTTAAGGAATAGGGTTATAGAGTTTAACTTACTCAGACTTTTGTAGTTTTTGTTTTCCCATTGAACCAAGTTTGTGGGATCTCCACTCATCATGGTTGGGTTTCCACTACAATCATCTTTAAGATGTGGATTTTACTCCCATTCCTTCTAGCAACTTGTACATCTGATCTCGAGCTATGTTATTAGTGAATGGATCCGCTAGATTATCTATCGACCTTACGTAGTCAATAGAGATAACCCCACTCGATAACAAATGTCTTACGGTGTTGTGTCTCCGACGAATATGTTGAGACTTGCCATTATACAAACCACTTCTTGCCCTCCCAATAGCAGCTTGACTATCGCAGTGAAGCATAACAGGCGGCACGGGTTTCTCCCAACATGGAATGTCTTCTAAAAAGTTACGAAGCCATTCTGCTTCTTCACCCGCTTTGTCCGAAGCGATAAACTCAGATTCCATGGTAGATCGGGCTATACATGTCTGTTTAGTGGATCTCCAAGAAACAGCTCCTCCCCCTATTACAAACACATATCCACTTGTAGACAAAGATTCCTTTGTGTCGGATATCCAGTTTGCATCACAGTAATCTTCAAGTACCCCGGGGTGCCTTCCAAAATGTAGCCCAAAGTTTATAGTATACTTTAAGTATCTCAAAACTCTCACAAGCGCTTTCCAGTGTTCTCCACTTGGGTTGCTTGTATATCAACTCAGTTTGTTTACCGAGCAAGCTAGATCAGGTCTTGTACAGTTGGAGATGTACATCAAACATCCAATGATCCTAGCATAGTCCTTCTGAGCAATAGGATCGCCTCTGTTCTTACTCAAGTGAACGTCGAGTTCCATAGGTGTCTTTGCTGGAAGACTATCGTGTGCATTGAACTTCTTGATCACTTTCTCAATGTAATGAGATTGTGACAATACAATTCCATCTGGAGTTCTAATAATTCTTATGCCAAGAATAGTGTCAGCAACTCCCAGATCCTTCACGTCAAAATTTCTTTTTAGCATGAGTTTCGTCTCGTTAATCACTTGTAGGTTGCTTCCCATGATTAACATATCATCTACATAAAGACATACTATAACAAATTTGTCATTAGTATTCTTAATGTAGACACACTTGTCGCACTCGTTTATCTTGAAACCGTTTGACATCATCACTTCGTCGAATTTCAAGTGCCATTGTAAAGGTGCTTGTTTCAAGCCATATAATGACTTCACCAGTTTGCATACCTTTCTTTCTTGTCCAGGTTTGATAAAACCTTCGGGTTGTTCCATGTAAATTTCCTCTTCTATCTCGCCATTTAGAAAAGCTATTTTTACATCCATTTGGTGAATCTTTAGATTGTGCAAAGCAGCAATCGCTAGAAGCACCCGGATAGAGGTAATTCTCGTAACAGGAGAGTATGTATCAAAGAAATCATAACCCTCCTTTTGGACCCTCGCCAGGATATGGCGCATACGCAGATGGGTAGATCGGCTCGACAGCTAGAGGCTGCGGTTGCGGATGCGAACCCACAAAGGCAGGGGGCTCGGGACTGAGGTCGACGTTGACCGGACGTGCGCGAGACCTTCCCCCACCACTTGTGGGGACCGCGACAGGCTCAACTTTTGGTGGAGGCGGTGCGCTATTAGAAGGAGCACCCCTCCTCCGTTTCCCAGCACCACCACCCTTACTCGACTTCTTCTTCATCGCCTCCATGTACTTACGGGCCTCACTCATCGCATTAATTGCTTCAGTTCGATCAAAGAAAGGATAGAACACTGCAAGAGGAGAGACGTTAGAACCATGAAGTCGACCTCATCAGGTCGACACCAAAATAATGCTCGATGGGTCGAGCCATTTAAAAAAAACTCCTGAAATTCGCATACTCGCATACTCGCATGAACATCTGAAAACAACAAAACTCCTGAAATCATATAGCATCTTCATACATATCAGTCTGCATATTTTCTTTTTTCTTAGCTCAGTCCGAATTTCAACCAGTTCACCGGAGCTTTGGTTCTAACGGTGCGGTTTAAAACCAAAGACCTAGTCGTTTCATCTTTGGGAATGATTTGCCAAAACCGACGAAGCACTATTTTTCCAGTTTTGTGATTCCCTGTTTGTGCTCGGATTATTGTAACGATTTCTAACAATCGCAAAACGAATTTTTATTTGTAATTTTACTTTCTGTAATTTGTAATCCCTGACTGGAAAAGAGAGATGTCAACATCCAGCACTCTGACGAGCGACACTATTCCGCGGAATAGTGTCGCTCGTCAGAGTGCTGGATGTTGACATCTCTCTTTTCCAGTCAGGGATTACAAATTACAGAAAGTAAAATTACAAATAAAAATTCGTTTTGCGATTGTTAGAAATCGTTACAATAATCCGAGCACAAACAGGGAATCACAAAACTGGAAAAATAGTGCTTCGTCGGTTTTGGCAAATCATTCCCAAAGATGAAACGACTAGGTCTTTGGTTTTAACCGCACCGTTAGAAACCAAAGCTCCGGTGAACTGGTTGAATTCGGACTGAGCTAAGAAATAAGAAAATATGCAGACTGATATGTATGCTATATGATTTCAGGAGTTTTGTTGTTTTCAGATGTTCATGCGAGTATGCGAGTATGCGAATTTCAGGAGTTTTTTTTAAATGGTCGACCCATCGAGCATTATTTTGGTGTCGACCTGATGAGGTCGACTTCATGGTTCTAACGTCTCTCCTCTTGCAGTGTTCTATCCTTTCTTTGATCGAACTGAAGCAATTAATGCGATGAGTGAGGCCCGTAAGTACATGGAGGCGATGAAGAAGAAGTCGAGTAAGGGTGGTGGTGCTGGGAAACGGAGGAGGGGTGCTCCTTCTAATAGCGCACCGCCTCCACCCAAAAGTTGAGCCTGTCGCGGTCCCCACAAGTGGTGGGGAAGGTCTCGCGCACGTCCGGTCAACGTCGACCTCAGTCCCGAGCCCCCTGCCTTTGTGGGTTCGCATCCGCAACCGCAGCCTCTAGCTGTCGAGCCGATCTACCCATCTGCGTATGCGCCATATCCTGGCGAGGGGTCGTCGCATGGCCCGACCTACGTTGATGAGCATAACCGTGCTTGGGCACCCGACTGTGTAATTGGGTCACGAGTCTTCCTTCTGAGGAGAAGTTCGGCTTCGT
>BMAC01000070.1:1804868-1862664 GCA_014905375.1 Phtheirospermum japonicum
ATTTCCTGCATGTGTTGAAATGATCATGTTCATGATCTTGGTGATGCTTTTGAATATGATGATGCTTGTTGGCTAGATGTATCGGTCTAGTGTGCTCAGGGTCGTTTAGAGCCATAGGGATTGACAACCCCGATCGTGGAGACGATTCCGGCGCACTAGACCCTCGCTTTTATTATTGTTTTTAAAAGCTTTTTATTTTATTGCTCGTAGATGTTAGAACACCTCAACTTTATTTGATCGAGTGTTTAGTTTAGTTTAGTTCAGTTTTTATTTTCGCCGACCAAGTCTGCCGAGTCCCGCCGAGCGCCAGCACGCATCAGTCGACGCTCCGTCGACGCACTGTCAACGCGACGGCCCAGAATTCGGAAATTAGGGTTTCTTGTGCGGCAAGACTTGTAATATTTATAAAAACCCGCCATATTTCAGGTTTTGGGACAGGACACGAAGACACAACACTATCCTAGGGTATTTTAGCATTTAATAACAATAAACCCACGTCTTATAA
This sequence comes from Phtheirospermum japonicum, assembly GCA_014905375.1. Classification (NCBI taxonomy): domain Eukaryota; kingdom Viridiplantae; phylum Streptophyta; class Magnoliopsida; order Lamiales; family Orobanchaceae; genus Phtheirospermum; species Phtheirospermum japonicum. Next base: position 1,805,374 of record BMAC01000070.1, read on the forward strand.
CAGGATTTAGAGACGCGGATCAAGGATCGAAGTTCTACGCGTCCGAAACACCAATTTCGCGATCGAGAATCCATCTTTGCCCAAGATCAGCGTTCAAACTCCGGAATAGCTGGAGCTTTTCATTGCTTTCCTTAGTTTCAATAAGTTTTCTAAACTCTTAGATAACTTTTTAGTTAATTGCTTAGGTAAATTCTTAGTTAATTCTAGTTTTAATTAATTTAATTGTTTCTTATGCTTGGATATTGGATATTGGTTAATTTAGTTTATTTATGCGATTTAGTTTATACTTAGTTAATGGTTCTTGGATTCGTATGATTCAATTTCTTAGCGATAGTTTCTTAAATTCATGCTTTTAGATATTATAATTAGTTCTAATCTTCATAGCATTAAATTGATAATTTAGTTATTCCTCTTAGTTGATAAATTAGAATAATTAGTTTAATCAGCTTTAGTTTACTGCTTAGTTCGTAATTGTTAATCTAGTTTAAAGTAATTAGTTTAATTAGTTTTAGTTTAATTATCGTCTTAGTTTATAATGATCGAATTAATCTATTCAAACCCCCAAATGTATATGTATGTTATTCGTAATTGATAAAAACATTGATAAGACCGAACAGTTGTTTCCTCTAGAGATACGACTCGAGTCAAACTCATCACCCTACAGTTACCTCGTACACTTGCGAGCAAACTGACGTGCTTTTAAATTAATTATTAAAAATGCGGTGCACAAAAGTTTGAGTCAATGGTGTATCGAGCTGACTTGGTACGAATCGAGCGAGCCTCCGCTTTGTCTTCGGGTGGTGTTCCTTCTTCGAGGTATAGAAGGAATGGTTTCATCCAACAACCCTTTTCAGTTTTGGCTTCTTTGGTCTGGTCTGCTTGACTTACTGAGTAAGCTGCGGCGGCATCAAGTGCTGTTGTGGAGTGGTGGCTGACTGTTACTGTGTTCAGTTCCTCGATTCCTAAGCTCGATGCGAGTTTGGCAAGTGAATCGGCTGGGACATTATCGTTTCTCGGCACGTGGATCACCTCGGCTTCAAACTCGCTAAGTCGTGCCTTGGTGAGCTCTAAGTATTGCGCCATCCTAGGCTCTTTTATTTCGTACTCTCCACTGATCTAGTTTACCACAAGTTGGGAGTCACTGTGAATCTTGAGATTTCTGATCCCCATGGAGGATGCTGTTTCGAGACCAGCTAAGAGGGCTTCATATTCGGCTTCATTATTGGTCAACGAGAATTTGAAGCGGACCGCCGAGCAGAAAGGCACTTTCTCAGGGCTGATAAGCACTATCCCCGCACCAGCTCGGCCGGTGGTCGACGATCCATCAATGTACAGGTGCCATTGTTCGGCCTCTGCTGGGACGAATTCGACGGCTGGTGTGAACTCGGCTATGAAGTCGGCAAGGGCTTGTCCTTTGATCAATGTTCTCGGTTCGTAAGTTATATCAAACTGCCCGAGCTCGACAGCCCATTTTATCATTCTTCCGGATGTGTCGGGTCGGTGCATGATCTGATTTAGAGGGAAGCTCGTCAACACAATTATTCGGTGCTCGAGGAAATAAGGGCGTAGCTTGCGCGAGGAAATGATGAGAGCATAAGCGAGTTTTTCCATGGCTGAATATCTTAGCTCGGCATCGTGCATGGCATGGCTCGCATAGTATACTGGATGTTATCCGAGCTCATCAGATCGTACGAGTGCCGAACTGATTGCTACTGCCGAGATCGCCAAGTAGAGATAGAGAGGCTCCTCCTTGGTTGATTTTTGCAAGGTCGGTACATTTGCCATGCAGTTCTTTAATTCTTCGAAAGCTATCTGGCATTCTGGTGTCCATTTGAAGCTCTTACTCTTCTTGATTGCTTCGAAAAATGGTTTACACTTGTCTGTCGACCTGGATATGAATCGACTCAGGGCGGCTATTTTTTCGGTAAGGCTCTGCACCTGTTTCACACTTCGAGGAGGTTCTAGCTCGGATATCGCTCGAATTTTGTCTGGGTTGGCTTCAATGCCTCTTTGACTCACCATGTATCTTAAAAATTTTCCAGACCCAACTCCAAAAGAGCATTTCTTGGGGTTTAACATCATTCYGTAAACACGCAAAACAGAAAACATTTTATTAAGATCATCGATGTGATCGGAGGAGTACAAAGATTTGACGAGCATGTCGTCTACATACACTTCCATCGTTTTCCCTATCATACTAGCAAACATTTTATTGACAAGACGCTGATAAGTAGCCCCCGCATTCTTCAGGCCGAATGGCATCATGGTATAGCAGTAGAGGCCTCTTGCTGAGTAGAATGACGTGTGTTCCTGGTCACCCGGATGCATCGGGATTTTGTTATAACCAGAGTAGGCGTCCATGAAACTCATTAGCTCATGCCCGGCAGTGGCTTCGACCATATAGTCAATGTGAGGGAGTGGGTAACTGTTTTTTGGGCATGCTTTGTTGAGGTCTGAGAACTCGATGCATAGCCGCCATTACCCTGTCTGTTTTTTGACGAGCACTGGGTTAGACACCCAGACTGGGTATCTGACCTCTCGAATGAACTTGTTATCCAGCAGCTTGACGACCTCCACTTCCAGTGCCTCATATCTGTCTGGGCCGAGCTTCCTCCTCTTCTGTGACAAGCTTGCTCCGGGTTGATCCCCTGCATGTTAGAATGAGTCCAGGCGAACACATCCTGGTTTGCCTTCAAGAAATTGATAAGCTGTGATCGGATGGGCTCCTGGAGATCGTGGCTGACCCGGAGCAATTTGCTTGGGTCAAGCTCATCGACCGAAACCCAATTTAGGTCTTCCACTGGCTCAGCATGGGTGGCCTTTCTCTTTAAGTTCATCTTTCGAGGGTCCAGCTCGTCCTCCCCTTCTTTCAGCTCGGCCTTCTTAACTCGGCAGACTTTTTCTGACTCTCTCATCGGCTCTTTACCTGGGCGCCGACCTCTATCCCTTTCCCGGTCGACCTCGGTCGGGTCGGCCTCGACAAAGATTTTTTTTGGTGGTGCCATATTTGTTTCGTCATCTTCTTTTGTGCTCAGGCCGACCTCCATCACGTCGACCTCTGTGTTCGACCCCTGTTTCTGACCTGGTTCTGGCTCAATTCTGCTCGACACGGGAACTGGGTGGTCGACTTTGGGCACAAGGTTCAGTTCATCGACCTTCGTTGTGTGTTCCTCTTCATTTCCAGGTTTGGGTTCATCCGAATCTTCAATGATCATGTCCTTCAAAATCAAACTGTCGGGCTCATCGCCTTTCATCTCCTCAGTCATCCCTTCTCTTCTCGATAGTTCAACCATGTTTATCTGTTTTGGTCTGATCGACCAGCTGCATTCTCGAGCAGCCACCTGATCGCCTCTGTGTTCGCATTCTCCGAGGGCACCCAGGAACTTGATCGAATAGTGATATACTGACATTGCTCCTCTGAGATCATACAGAGCTGGTCTACCTATGAGGGCATTGTAGTCGCTTGGAACGTCGATCACTTTGAAAGTTGTGAGAATCGTTCTCTTCTCCTCACCCATGCCGAACTCGACAAATAGCTTCACCTGAAACAGAGCTTGCACGTAGTTGCCACTTATACCTCTAATTCTATCATCGCACGGCTCGACATATTCTCTGGGTACCCTCATTCTTCGGTAGGTAGGTAAGTAAATTATGCTTGCATATGCACCGGGATCTACGAGCACTCGATGTGTTCGGATTCCCAGGATTGGAACAGTGATAACAAGAGCATCAGAGTGGGGGTGATCTAGCGCGGCTGCGTCCGATTCGTGGAAAGTGAAAGATGACACTAGCCTATCCTCTTCTTCAGGATGGTCGTCAAAATGAAAGATYTCAGACCTTATAACTCTCGTTTTCTGAATAGAGTTTCRCGCCTCCCTAACCAGGGTCTTCCTTTTCTGATTTGATACTTCCTCCTCTGCTCGGCTTGTGTTGATGAAGGTCAAAATCTCCCTTGGCCCTCCTGCTCCGGCTGGTGGGGGTGGGGGTGGCTGGTTATTGCCCCTTCTTTCCTCCCGAGCTTGGTGGTTCTTGGAGAAGGGCAGCAGATTCCTATCGTCGCAGACCTTGATCAAGGCGCGGACCAAGTCATGACATTCCTCCGTGTTGTGCTCGATCGATCCATGATATCTACAAAATCTCTTTTTYTCGAGCAGGGAAGGATCCTTCTTGATTGGACGAGCTGGAGGAAGGATGTCCAAATCCTTGATTCGTTCAAAAATCGTAGTTGCTGCCATGGAGTAGACCTCATTGTACTCGGCYAGGAGGTCAGAGTGCTTTTCTTGCAGGAATTTCTTCGTGGTCGCTTGAGGACTTGGGWTCTTGTCGCTCTGTAGGGTAGGCTTGTGAKTTTGTGGAAATGAGATGACCGGGGRGACCATATTCTGTTCGGCTGCAATCTAGGATGCAACCAATGCGAGGAACTCCTTGAAGGTTTGGGGGTCCTGCTGATTGTTGATCCATTTGAAGAAAGAGTTGTCAGATAGTCCGTTTTGGGCTGAGATGAGCAGAGCCTCATCGCCGCAAGGCTGGGATTCTGAGACTTGATTTGTAAATCGAGCTATATAGCTCTTCAAAGATTCGTTAGGCTGCTAAACTATTGTGGCTATAGCTCGCTTCGGCGCGACAGTAYCTTTGGAGACCATGAAATGTCCCCTGAATGAAGACCTCAGTTATGGCCAGGAGCAGATTGAGTGGCGCGGTAGGGACCTGTACCACCTCAATGGGGCTTCATCCAACGTCATAGAAAACATGCGACATCGATACGTGTCTGACGCGCCGAGCATATCCATGTAATTCTGGTAATGGCTTAGATGTGAATCAGGTTCACTGCTCCCTTTGTATAGTGCAATGGGGGCGGGGGGGATTTTTAACTTTCCAGGCAGGGGCTCAGAAGGGAGTTAAACCAAAAATGGGGACTCATCGTCACAAGCCGAGCTGATTGTGACGGGCCATGCCATTGGGAAGGCGTTCTGGGACGGGGGAGTAACTTGTTTAGCCTCCAGCTCGGCTATCCTCTGCGTCAGATATTACAACTCGTCTGATTCCCCAACTGGTTTTTGATGTGGAGGCACGTTTACGTTAGCGTTGCTCCTGCTGTTGGATGACCTGGCAGGAATGTCGTCCTGAGCCTTACCGGCTGGATGTCCAAGTCGAGCGAAGACATTCTGAGGGGAAGAAAATGTGAGACGTCGTGCAATTGGGGGTCGGTCAAGCCTGCCTTTGGCATTCAGCTCGACCTCCTCTTCCAATTTTCTTTTCCCGATGTTCCTTGCTGCCTCTCGAGCTGGATTGGACTCCGAGTGCCCTTCCAAGAGGTCGGCATTTTTGGCGTTGCCGACCACAACCTCTGGAGTCAGGATTAACTTTGCGGCTCTCTTCATCATTTCTTCGAACTCTTTGGCAAAGGTGGGGTGTTTCATGAATGACTTCACCTGTTCAGGGTCGAGCTCATTTGGGCCCGACTGGACAGTCTTTTCTTGACGTTCTCTTGCAGGGTTTCTTCTTGAGCTCTCCGACGGGTTCATGATGACAACCAGGGTCAGAAACTCCCTACCTCTATCTTTTCTTTTTTTTTTAAACACACCTCAACCACGTTAAAGGTTGACGACCAGCAGCACGCGTAAAAACAAAAACCGAACACTAAAAACAGGAAACAAAACAGGACGAGCTGATCGAGCGAGTGGAACCGTAGATCACAAGAGACCTTCTTCTAGCGCCATTTTGTTTAGACAAGGGTAGTCTAAATCATTAAAACCAAAAAAACAAGCAGTTCGGCAATAGGAAAATAGAAAACCAAAAATGGGAAAAAGTGCTTGACTTTTATTCCTCAAAAATTAGGTCGGATCGGCCTTAACCGGATCCTTGCAAAGGGTAGTTTTCTGATTACAAGCCTTTCTCTCTCTAACTCTCTATGTATCTCTCTCTCTAGCCTCATGGGCCTCCTTCCTCTCTCTCTTGGAGAGGCTATTTATAGTTTTCCTTCCAAACCCTAATTGGACACGTGTCACCCCCTGGGTGCACCGACTTACTTGGCCCATAAGCCACTCACAAATATCTTAACCCTAATTGGACACCTGGTGCTTCCTCATTTGCTGTATGTCCCTTTCTGAGTCAGAGAATAAAGCCTTGATCATATCTCTTTCGCCGCCTCGAATCCGACCTCGAATCGTATCGAGGTCAAGCCGACCTTTCTTCGTGGCCGACCACCTTTAGACAAGCTGTGCTTATCCCTCGAACCTATCTTTAAACTGTGTGATCCCTGCACGACACACCTCTTCGAATTGGTCGAACTCCAGGTCGGTCATTCTACAACTCTCGGAACCAAACCGATCTGGATCATCATGCCCAACTCGTCTCTGCTCGGCATCTTTAGGCACCTGGTCGACATGGTTTGGCGAATCATGCTCCAGGTTGACCGGTCAACCCGCCGGGTCCCGCAAGGTGCGGGGTGCTCGGCGCTATGTGCACCTGGTCGGCCGGTTGGCACGCTGGGGTCCGTGAGGTGGCAGGCTGGTCGGAAGCGCTGGGATGCCCGGTGGGAGATCAGGTCGGCTCGACCGTATCGGCTCGGCGGGTGACCGGGCACATGCGGCAGGCTGGTCGGGAGTGCTTCGGACCGCTCGGCAAGGTTTCCAGGTCGGCTCGACCAAGCGAGCTCGGTAGGTGCTGCGCGAGTGCGCGTCCTCGTGCCGGTCGGCCTCGGCACTCGGCACGCGGGTGGGACGTCCTTGTGCCGGGCCTGCTCGGTAGGCTTCCAGGTCGACTCGACCAAGAAAGCTCGGCAGATGCTGCACGAGTGTGCGTCCTCATGCCGGGCGTGCTCGGCCGAGACCCCTGCTCGGCCTCGGCACTTGGCGCGCGGGTGGGGCGTCCTTGTGCCGGGCCAGCTCGGCCGAGAGATCAGCTCCATCTCGGAACTGCCCGATAGATGCCATGCGAGTGTGTGCCCTTGCGCCGGGCCTGCTCGGCCTATCGCCCAGCTCCGTCTCGACGCTGTTCGGCGTGTGGTTATTTGGGTCAGGTCGACCATCAACATTACCAATACTATTTAGTTATAATTTTTTAGATTTAAGTAGGTGAGTAAATATTTATTAAATTAAATATAAATGTTTTATATAATATTTATATATTTATGAAATCTTGAATTGAAGTAAGATATTAGAATAATATCTTATTCTAATATTATGTTAATCTAAATGTGTTATCTGGTAATGTTATTAAATGTATTGTGTTTAATTAAAACCTACATATGGTAATGTATAGATTTGATAATTTTATTTCAATTTTCATTCACGTAGATTATGTGTAATTGTAAATTTAGATGATGAGATTATTTAATTTTTAAAAAAATTATGTTACTATTAAATCAACGTATCTATTTTAAATTATTTTTTTTATTGTATTTTTTTCCTATATATAGATAATAACCTACAAATTTAGATTATTATATTGTTTGGATTTATTTTTTAAGAACGAAAATCAATTTCTACAATATATTCGGTAATGTATAAATTTAAAACTATAAGTTTAAGGTTCATTCTTGTGTAGTAGTTTAATTAAATTTTTTTTATTCATTTATTTATGTATTTATGATTTGTTTGTTAAATTTTCACTAATCAATATTAATGATTTTATTTATTTAAATATTTATGATTTGTTCTTTAACTGTCTTATTTTCACAGGCATTATGAATATGTTGGAGAATACATGCCCGTCCTTGACCTCAAGAGTGCTATCAAGCGCGAGCGCAAGTGAAAATACGACTCATTTAATGAATTTGTGGCTAAATTGCACGCACGATTGTATATAATTCAACACATTGGATTCCATAATTTATATGTTGTTATGTTAATGTACGCTAAAAACCGATATTTGTCTTATTTTATTTATCTGAACTAATGTCTTAGTATCAATTCTTATAGGCTCCCCGATACCAAATGAGAATGTAACTATTGAGTCGAAAAGACATAAGATTGGCAATAGAACTTCACCTTTTCAAAGGTTGGCTCTGAGTGACGTCACTAATGGTATATCTTTTAATTCAGCTCCCATGTTGAATTAAAATAATTTACGCTAAAATTGGTAAGTCTGATGTGTATGTTTGTGACTTATAACAATTGTAGTTATTCATTTGAGGCGGCTATCTGGATCCTACAATGAACATTCAAACAATAGTGGTGGTGGTTCTAATTCAAGAATATTCGTTGACCTCACAACTCATGATCCAGTGGAGAGTATAATTATACTTAATCATAGTATTTTTGTGAGGAATTTAGTTCAGAATATTGACAATCTAGCACATGTCAATCAGATATCGTTTACTTTGGGCGCTGACCAGTTAATTTTCAAGAATCGTAGTTAAAATTGATCTACTGATTTGTATTGCTTTAGCTACATCCCCGATCAAGAGAAGACCTTATACACGAAGGAAGAATGTTGTTTCAAATCTTCTTGATGGTGCAGTCATGGACATCGACAAATCGTCCTACGACTGAAAGAAAAAAACTTCTACGAGTGCTGGTCAGTCGTAATTTAATGAACTTTGCAATCGTTTTTAGTTAGAATTTATCAGAATTATTCATTACCAAGAGAATTTTCTATTTTGAACTGTATCTCCAATTAATAGATGACCCTATGCGCGTAGGAAGAATATCGGTAGAGGGATCGATAGCTCAAGCAATGTAATTGATCTCACGGACGACCCGATCAGCAACAACCCACTACCGTCAGATACATATTTGTTTTAGTGTGCTTTTGATATCACCCTCATGAATATTCACATCATTATTAATATCAGTCTTGCAGTATGAATTATTTAATTAATTTGCAGAGTATTGGGATATTGGAGATGCGAGATGTCATTGTAGGTTTTGTCGTGCCATATTTTGGTACGAGGACATGTCAAGATCCCAGAATAACCCAACGAATCCAAAATACAATGGTGTTGTAGTCATGACATCATTGACCTCCCCCGTTTGATGGAACCACATGCGTTTCTCCATGAATTGTTGCATGGACAAATAGTAGAAGCAAACACTTTCAGGATAATATTAGATCATATAATAGTATTTTCTGTTTAACGTCCATGGGGGGGAATTGATAGTGATATAAACAAAGGAGGTGGTCCTCCCATTTTCAGAATACACGGTCAGAACTACCACTTAATTGGTGGTCTATTGCCAAAAAATGGTGGAACCCCTAAGTTTGCACAACTTTTACGTATATGATATAGAACATGAAGTTTCCCACCGAATGAATTCAGTGAGGTTTGTTGCGTGAAAATAATAATAATATTTATATTTCTTAAAGTCTTGCTATTATTTATGACATGGCTTATATTTAATGAAACTTCTTTTATGTCGACTGTGTTGTGATGTAGGCAAGTAGGATTGGCTAATAACCTACGTGAAGAGACTGTTAACGGGCTGAAGCAAATGTTCGACGACTAGAACAAACTTTTGAAGACATTTAGAATGGCAAAGGATAAGATGTAGGGGTGTGGTCATGCTGATGCTTGGGTGCATCTTATTGACAAGAGGACCAATAATAGGGACAAACGTACACATAATCTACCCACTTTCAATGAAGTTGTCGTGTTGGTTGTCGGTGAATTTGATGCATCTTTGGGGGATAGGGACATAGTAGTTGAATCTCGGAGTGGTTCTTTGGGCAGGAAAAATGAGCTGAATGCATCGTATTTGGACTTGTAGTATCCTTTGTTGTTACCTTATGGGGAGGATGGTTACATAGAGAATATTCCGTTTACGGAGAGAAAGAAGAAAACCGAGAAGGGGCAGAAATATATCAGTGTCCGTGAATACTTTACATTTAAACTTCATGATAGGGAGGATGATCCCTCTACTATTCTTTCATCTAGATGATTAATTCAGAAATTTGTCGTGGATGCGTATACCATGGTCAAGATGGTTCGATTAAAGTATATTCGATTTAATCAGAAGAAACTTCGGTGTGATATCTACAGTGGTTTGGCTGATGCTGTCATGCGTGGTGATGCTGATCCGTCTGCCCGGGGCAAGTGTATTATATTACCATCTTCCTTTACTGGAGAGCCAGCTTCATGATACAAAACTATCAAGATGCGATGGCCATATGTCGCAAATTCAGTTATCCTGATTTATTCATAACATTCATGTGCAATCCAAGTTGGCCTAAGATTGTTCGTTTCTTAGATGCATATAATCTTAGAATCGAGGATAGGCCAGATATCGTCTGCAGAACTTTTAAGGTGAAGTTGGATGAGCTGATAGAAGATCTTTGCCATATTCAGATATTTGGGTAGGCCGTTGCAGGTGAGTAGAAGATTACCTTTATTCAATACGATGTCCGTGTTGCTATTTAAACTATCCATAATAATTATTTATTTTTAAAAAAAAATACTTGTTGTTGTGTACACGATAGAGTTTCAGAAGCGTGGGTTGCCGCATGCTCACATATTGTTATTCCTGGTGAAAGAGGCCAAGTATCTGACTCCTGTAGATATAGATAGAATACCATTGACAGGCGATCTGCTCGATTAGCGGATTGTCACTTTGAAGAGACAGTCTTCTCGTCGTTAGGGGGAGATAAGAAAAAGGATTTCCTGAGTGAACGACATGAATTGTTGTGGTCTGTCTCCACTCTGTCTCATTTTTATCCCCGCACTTCACAATGTGAAAGTGAAATAAAAAGAATAATCAATCTTTAGATTGTAGCAGATTCGGTGCCTGATGCGTTTGCTGATATCGCTAAAGTTGTAAGATCCCATATACCGGCTGTAAATGTGCCTGCAAAGTTAGAAGTCCCCAATAAAGGGCACAACACCATAGAAAGAGACGCTGCAACCACACATAGTGGAGGTGTGTTTGAGGCCATGGCTCCCAAAAGGAAAAAGGGGAAGCCACCTGGTTCGATCGACACCCACCTAAGGAAAAAGAGGGCAGGTGCGGCACAACCTAATCCATTAATCATCAATGAAGAAAATCCCTCTCATGAGATTATCTCTGACTATAGTTATGTTCATGAATCATTACTGGAGGATGCTCCGATGTTTGATATGATTCCAGAGAACAAAGAAGTCTCAATAGATTATGAAAGTGCGTATGAGTTGATGGAAAGACATTCCACGCAAATTGATGATGTATTTGCATACACCGTTGCTCAAGAAATTATAGATCACGAGGATATCGAACCACGCTCTATTGTTGAATGTCAACAAAGAGAAGATTGGCCTAAATGGAAGAAGCAATCCAGGTAGAACTTGATTCTCTGGCAAAACGATGGGTATTTAGCCTGGTAGTGCTAACCCCGCCAAGTGTAAAGATTGTAGGACATAAATAGTTTTTGTCAGAAAACGTAATGAATAAAATGAAGTCCTAAGATACAAAGCTCGTTGTAGCACAAGGTTTCTCACAACGTCCTGAAATTGAGTATGAAGAGACATACTCTTCTGTAATAGATGTTATTACGTTTTGCTATTTAATTAGCTTAGTAGCATCTGAAGGATTGGAAATGCAGCTCATGGATGTGGTTACATCATATCTCTATGGGAACCTTGATTCAGAGATATATATGAAAGTGCCTGAAGGCCTTCAATTACCCAAGTCAAGTTACTCTAAACCACGGAGTGCGTTTGCCATTAGATTGAAGTGCTCACTTTATGGCTTAATATAATCTAGACGGATGTGGTATACAAATTTAAGAGACTACTTGATTGGGAAAGGATATAAGAATGATGAACTATGCCTCTACCTTTTTATAAAGAAAACAAGTTCCGGATTTTCAATTGTAATTGTGTATGTCGATGATATGAACATAATAGGTACTCTTGATGAAATAAGAGAAACCTCTAGCTATTTGAGATCCAAATTTTTGATGAAAGATCTTGGGAAACTCGGTTTTGTCTAGGCATCGAACTAGAACACCGAGCTTGTGGAATACTAATCCACCAGTTTGCATATATCCAAAAGATGCTCAGGTGGTTTAATATGGATAAAGTGCACCCTGTTAGAACTACCATGATCAGTCGGAAATTGAATGTAAAGAAAGACCCATTTTGTCCAAAGGAAGATGGCAAAGAGCTATTGGGAGCTGAACTTCCCTACCTTAGTGAAATAGGCGCATTATTGTACTTAGCTCAATGCACACGACCAGATATTTCATTCTCAGTGAACTTGTTAGCAAGATTTAGCTCAGGACCAATGCGGCGTCATTGGAATGGTGTCAAGAACATATTTTGATATCTAATGGAACCATTGACTTGGGTTTATTCTTCCTTTATAGAAAGACAAGAGGGTCCACATATGAATTTGTAACCCCTAAAGAAAATGTCAAAGGCGAGAGTGTCACCCCCTATACACTGAAACACCTAATAATGTTTTGGTTGGCTTTGCTGATGCTGGATATCTCTCAGACCCACATAAAGGACGATCTCAAACTGGTTATGTATTTGCCATGGGGAATAGAGCGATATCCTAGAGATCAACCAAACAAGCTCCTGTAGCTACCTCTGCAAATCATTCAGAGACCATTGCTCTACATGAGGCAGTTCGTGAGTGTGTATGGCTAAGGACTATCATCACACATATTCGAGGGACTAGTGGTTTGAGGTCTACCACCGAGAGCCTACTTTTATTTATGAAGATAATGCGGCTTGCATTGAACAAATAAAATTGGGCTACATCAAAGGTGACAACACAAAGCATATATCACCAAAGTTTTTCTAGAATCAGCAACAACAGACATTCCTCAAGATTCAAGTTACTCAAGTGACCTTCGAAGAAAATGTGGTTAATATGTTTACCAAATCAATGCCTCAAGCCATATTTGAGAAACATGTGAAGAGTATAGGTATGCGAAGACTTTCTAATCTCTCTTGATAGATGTACGTATCAGGGGGAGAGGTGTTATCATTAGGTGCGTTGTACTCTTTTTCCTTTCGTCCAAGTTTTACTTTTCCCACTGGGTTTTGTTACTTGGTAAAGGTTTTTAATGAGGTAACTACTCATGCACCATTTTACTTGTTGACTTGACACATGGGGGAGTGTTAAAGGAAATACACATTTAGTGTGTCTTTATCAACAAGTTATTAATGAGAGTAATTTAGGTATTCATTTAGTCTTATGTAATTATAGAATTGTGTAATTGCCTGTATAAAGGAGTTTTTTTATTAATGAGAACTCTAATCTTTCTCCACCTCTCTTTTCTTCAATATCTTTTCTTCTTTTACTTTTACCAAGAGAACCACTTATATGGTGACACATGTTATCTCCTAATTTTCTCGGGTGAACTTTCATAATAAGGTGTATATATATATATACACACACGAATACGACCTACGCTTTGCTGTGGGATAAATATATTCACACTACTTAGTTGGATAAATCTTTTTCATATGAAAAAATGTAGTACACTATTACCAATAGATAGGAAAGGGTACAAACCGAGTATGAAGATGAACCGCATACAAAGTGTCGGGGACAGAATGTTACCTTGATTAAATACAACTTGTCCTTAACTTGGGATAAATATGGTCAACTTTTCTCTTATTTGCAAACTAATTGCTCTCTGAACTAAGTCATTACATTTTTCATAAAAAGTTACATGCCTTGGCAACTAATTTATCCATTTTCCAAAAATTTACTGCAAATCAAATTTACATCATTTACACATCAAATAGTCTTCAGAAGAGGAAACAATACGACTCTGAAATAGCATGCTCTGGTCTCTTTAACCAAACATGGTGCAAATCAGATTTCTTTTAGAGAAAAAAAGGGGACAAATTAGAATTCACCCGATTTTTTGTCATAGAAATCATCAACTACACACTCAAGTCCATAAAGAGCTGAAAAAGTTCTTTATAATAAAACTTATACCAAAAAATAAAACAAAAAATGAAGAAGATGATTAGAATACAAACTGTGAAAGCATCAAACAATCCAACCCCTTATAATATTAGGGTTTCTCTAGCTTTCTGCAAAAATCACATCTCAAACATAAGAGTCCTGCTTGTGGAAATAAAATCAGTTCCTTCCATCTTCTGCTTAAACCTCTTAATTAGTTTTATTAGATTGGAAATAGAGAAAAATCAATTAAAATAACTGTTTGAATTCATTAAAACTGCAGTAATTATAAATCATTTGCAAGTGGGAACATGTAATTATTAAAATGAGTTTTGGACTATTATATAAAAGAAGAGAAAAACTTCCTTAAACTTAGATTGTCAGAGCTTATAACAAAGTGAGTATATCTTTTAAACACTTATCATGAAATAAATGAATGGGAAGAGAGATGATATTATCAGGGACTGCATATGGGGAAAAGGAAAAATAAAAGGAAGAAGCCTAAAAAAGCGACTGTGTGAGAATTGGCTTTCCGTACCTTACTACAACATCAATTTTATTTTTTTATATTCATTAAATATATCAAGAAATAACATGACCCAATAAAAAAGAATAAGATGAAAAGACAACCAAAATTCACGAACTACAGTGAAAACAATCACTTTCTAATATTAGGTTTCTGTCACTTCCTTATTTCACCTCGGGTTTAAAAGTATAGAGAATAAATAAACATCTAGCTTTTTTTCATGAACGTATAGGTTAGGTTAGTAATCAAGCCTTCCTAAATCACAATGAAAATTACATTATGAGTGAACAAATGAGAAAAAAAAGGCAAAATCAGAATCCATTTGCAAGATGCTCATTAAATAAAATCTGGATGAAAGAAAAAAAAAAAATGAAATCAAAGTATGATTGTCCTCATAAGCCAATAACAATGTGAAAGAGTACAAAATGAATCAAGCTCTTTTGTTCAGACTATTTTCACCAGCCCAAATGAAGAAAAATAACTGATCCTCATAATTGGAAGAAAAGATTGGATCTTTATATGATGGCAAGGAACGAAATCAATATATTCATAACTATAAAACATGTAAAATAAATTTTTGTGAAATCGATCGTCAATTATTGGACATGATCTGTTTTTTTAATATGGACTTTCTTTTTGTAGCTTTCCCGATATGAAGTTTTTTTGTAGTTTTTGTTACAATTTATTTAATGATCTGATCGGGAAAAATCAGATTTTTAGTTTACTTTCCATTTTATATTATATTGTGAAGGGTTTTTTCTGCAGCAGATAGCAAGGAGAAGAGCACTGGACGCTCATAAGAATATATCAGGAAAAATCGGATGCTCAAGCACCATCCACTAGTTTTTTAGTTTTTTCTTGCTTTAGCACCACCTCTGTTGCTCAAGAAGCTGTTGTCGATACTCTTCGCTCCGCCAAATTCAATGGTTACACACCCGCTAGTGCTGGTCTTCTTCACACAAGAAAGTAATCTACTAATCTCTCTCTCGCTATTTGTTATTTGATTGATTTTTTGTGATTCAATTCTTGAAATTACTCGCGCATGCAATGTATCTTTGTTTTTCGGAATTTCCTAGGATTTCGATTTTGGAAGATTTTTTTTTGGGATTTAGTTGTTGAATTGTTTGGCTAATTAAGAATTTTGGTTTTAGAAGAGTTTTGCTGTTTCCAATTTACGGGATTTAGAAAAGTGATTTTGATTATTTATTTATTTTTTTCCAAACAGGGCATTAACAGAGTATTTGCCCCGCGATCTCCCCTGCAAGCTTCTACCGGACGATGTTTATGTTATAGCATGTTGTACACAAGCTATTGAGATAATGTTGTCGATTCTGGCTCGACCGGGCGCTAATATCTTGCTACCAAGGCCCAGATTCCCAATTTACGGGCTTTGTGCTGCATTTAGAATCCTTGAGGTGCGTTATTACGACCTTATTCCCGAGCAGCAATGGGAGGTCGATCTCGGTGACCGTGGAGAAGCTAGCGGATAACAATACCGTTGCTATGGTTATCATAAACCCTGACAATCCATGCAGAAATGTTTATATGTATCATCATTTAAAAGAGGTTCGTTTAATTTTATGGTATTTCAACTAAATATATTCCCTTTTAATAAAGTCAACTTTAACCTTCCGTTTTGCAAAACATTATCGGGCTTCTGATTCTTAACTACTTAATCAGATTGCTAAAACTGCAAAGCCACTCTGTGTTGTAGTGATTTCTAACGAAGTTTACGGTCATTTGGTCTTTAGGGATAACCCTTTTGTGCCGATGATTTTTTTTTTGGATCTATAGCACCGGTGATTACTCTCGGATCTATGTCGAAGAGGTGGTTAGTACCGGGCTGGCGCCTTGGTTGGTTGGTTACGAATGATCCCGGTGGTAGTTTAAAAAGCCCGGAGGCTTTTTTCTTTTATTTTTTTGGCAATGATCAATTTTGAATATGTAGACTCGTGACCATGACTAATTACATGTGACTTTTATGTTGTATCCTCAGTTTGTTAGGCGTCTTAAGAAGTATTATGACATTAATGGAGGTCCTTCTCTACGGGAAAAAGAAAAAAAGAAAAAGAAGATAACAGTATGTTTTATAATCTAAGGAAGTTCTACAGTACTATTCCCATGTAATTCTAGCGGTTAGATTATTATAGTTTTTATGTAGTGGAATAGTACAATAGCTTTAAATACATGGGGTATGATACATTGAATGTACTGTATAATTTTTCTATAATTTAACTATATACTATATAGTAATTTTATAATTAACTGTAACTGTCTTTGTGCAAGAACTAGGTGCTTGGTTGGGGTGGATTGAGGATCATTCTCTATGAAGTTCTAATATTTCATATGTAATTCAGGCAACAATCTTGTCCTGTAGATTAATGTTAGCAAATTATGTTTATAGAAAACCAATAATAATAAATACTAAGAGAATTGAATTAAGAACATAGATTAAATTAAATTAAATGCAATACTAGAAACTACAGTTACCAAGTTCTCAGTCTACCGTAGTACAAAGTACAAACGACATTGAGAAAGTTACCATCTTCCGGTCTATAAATTAGATTAAGAAGACAATTAAAATTACATGTTAGTATACATATATTTCTTATTTTTAAAGTTTTATATATTTAATATACCCCTTGGGATCAAATTCTACAATGTTTCGCCAAGCTATAAAAAATAAAAATAAGAAGTTAGAAATTGATACTTTTAAGCCCATAATTATTTTTATTTTAGCATCTTCATTTGGATAGATTTTCAATATTGAATTATTTTGCATGCTCTTTTTTTTTTTGATAAATTTTATATTTAATGTTGTTTCTCGATACCCGTGTAAACCTCGGGGTTCAAATCTTAACATATTTTTTTGAGCCGATACTTGTTTTAAATGTGATTTTTAATAAATTTTCATTAAACAGCAAGATTGGTGATGCAGTGATTTTTAATTTTCTAATACCTTCAGAAGACATAACAAGTTCTCGTTACCCATATTTGTTTGAAAAGTGAATTTTTTTTTTTAATTTTATGAATATCACAATGGGCAAAATTTCGGGATAGTCTTTTATGAATATCACAATGTTAAATATATGAAATGAGCGTTATTTTTTTTTCTTTGAATTTATTATTCACATTTTGAACTTAATAATTATTTTTGATAAATTTTGTTCTATTTTACATTTTTTATATTTGCCCGCGAATATCGCGAATTTTACACTAGTATATATATATATATATATATATATATATATATACACACCGGGTAGGGTGAGAGTACGGTATGATGTGGGTTATCGGTTAGGGTACATATTAAGGCACTAATCAGGTAGGGTACATGCATAAATTTTCTACTTGTGTCATATTCGTAATCGGAATTGTAGTTCGCGGGTACTACTCTCAGCCGACTCGTTACCTGGTTTTTGCATACCTGCCCGATGATTAAAATAAGATTTTAAAATATTAAAAAATAATATATTAAGATCTAAAAAAAAACTTGGGTTTGAGACCTACTCGTTGCTTAGTTGGAGATAGCCTTGCGTGACTAATCATCTTATTTTGGTTGGGCCGTCTATTAGAGTGTGATTCATTTTGGGTCCGTTTGGCCGTAGGGTTTTCAGGTTTATTGAGCTCCTATACACTAACCAAAAAATAACAATTCAAATATTTGACCAACAATAAATGTATATAAATTATTGTATACACCTTTAGGAGTGTTAATTCCAATTTTATTATTGTAGTTAAATAATTCAATATATGCCTAATCACTGTCAATTCAATTCCAAGTTTACGTGATTAGAAAAGAAGACTATCCTTAAATATTTTATACACTAACCAAAAATAAGAATGCAAATATTTGACCAACAATAAATGTATATAAATTATTCCACATATCACTCTAATTTGTTAATCATGCAATTATAAATGGAAAGTAAGAGAAGATGCAGACAAAAAAATCAGTTATATTGGGAGTTTATATTTATTGGAAGTTAATTTTACAATTGAAACAAATGATAAAAAAGGTCAAAAGTGACGTTTAATGTTTATTTGTGTTGAAATCGACAGTCATCTGTTAAAAGTAAAAAGATTATTCATTTTTTATTTCTCAGTTTGTTTATTTTATTTCTTTTGATTTAAAACCTGAATGAACAATTAAATATCCTACTATAATATTTGTTTATTGTAATTATCCTTAGAAATCATCCCTAATCACTCTATTATAATATCTTATTCATCTTACTAATCGAGAATTAATTATTAACGTAACATTAGATTTGTTCATTATACATTTTTTTAATTTTATTCTAGGAGCGATTATTTATTTATATTTAATTAATTTTCATATATCTATCTTATACTATGAATTTTTTTTATTATCTGACCTTTTGTTGATTTATATTTATAACTTTAACTGAACCAAACTCAATAATACTAAGAAATACAAAATCAACCAAACAACAATCATTTTATTAAATTATTTAAATAATAAAAGTGCACAAAGAATAAACAAACAATTAACTACAAATCTACCAAATAAACTAAGGACCTAACAAGCTTATAAATTAAACATCAAATAAAATCGTACAAAAAAAACTTATGACTAAATTACAGATCAACTGTGCATAAACTAAATATGAATATAAATAATCTTACAACTCAAATATACATAAACCAGAAATCAACATAACTAGTCTTACAAATCAACTATACATCAACTAAAAATCAAAATAACTAATCTTACAGGTCAATTATACAGTCACCACAAATCAACATGAGTAATCTATCACATGCAGAAATAAACTCCGCAATAAAGACTTCCCTCTTGCAAAGAACTAATCGAAAAGTTATAATAATTAATTTCTTAATTTTTTTTTTAAAGTAAGCGAATGAAATTTTTAGCAAAAATATTAATTTTCGCATCCATGGGCAATATTGGACCTACCAAATGCAGACGAGGTGAGGGCGTACTCAGCAGATAGGCTGGCCGAGAAGAGAAAACCCCAGTATCATGCGTACATAGAATCAAAAATTACACTCAATTAGCACGATGCACTCTGACTTTGTTCTTAGGTCTTTAGAAAACTATTATGTGCAGGCTACAGGGTCTTTATAATCACTATTTTAAAATTTCTTTTAAATAATATGATTTCACATAAGAGTTCTTAAAACATCATTAATGCAAGAAAATTTCAAGCCTTTTACATCCACCATTCATTGCGATTACATTGTTACTGTAATCATGTTAGTATATAATTCACTTTGTGAAAATCTAAAGTCTTTAGTTCTATTGATAAATACAAAATAAACAATGAGACAATTAGTAACTACGATCGATAAAAAAAAAATATCAAACTACACACTCATACGCACAAAAAAAAGGCATGGATTAAGCATAAAAATATTTTATTAACATAAAATATTTTTGTTGGTATTTTTGGTATTAGCAATCGAATTGATAATTTTAGAAACCAGAGGTAGGGATTTGTAAAATTCTGAATGGGATGGATTTTGAAGATAATATTTAGAATTAGAGATTTTGAGGATGTTTTGGATTGAAATTGTTTTGATGAAGAATCTCGAAAGAGGCAGTAGAAAAATAAAATAAAAATAAAAATATAAAACCACTCAATGTACATCAATAACCGACGACTATGATGGAATTAATTATATGGAACAAAAGCAATGAAAATAGGTGACTACCTAAAATAGATTTAATATTCTAAAAATAAAGTGAAAATAAATATAACCAAGTATTAATGAGAAAAAAAACTAACTCATCTCGTTAAAATGTGGATGAATTTTGCATGAATTTTTAACCAAATGTTAAAAAGGAATTATTTTTAAAAAGGTAGTAGGGAATGGCATTTTCTCAACCATCAAACCTCTGTTCTGCGGCGGCTTTCACTTCAGAAATAACGAAGACTTTTTAACCTACGCCCAAAATCAGAAATCAGTACTTCAGACCAGTAAAGGTAAACTCTCTTGCCATCAAACTTTCTTCTCCTCGAACCCGCAGCAAGGTAAACTCTAATAACTAGTAATTTTTGTATAAGGCTTTTAAATCTTGATGTTGTGGTCTGGTTCATCCCTCCCCATTTCAAAGTTTTTAGGTTTATTGAATTAATTCATATATATATATATATATATATATATATATATATATATATATATATATATATATATATATATATATATATATAATCGCATCTCAGTCCATTCTGCTCTGCGGCTACTTATAAAAAGAAATAGAAGAAGACATGGGAATCCTCTCATATCCAAAACCCATATCCGTGGTATACGCACCCCTCCCCTCCCCAAACTTATTGCCTTCTCGTAAAATTCGTATGGTTGTCGGTAGTTCGAAGCAGCAGCATAAACACCTCAATCTTGTGGTGGTCAGACATCAACACTTGCAACCCCTTCATATCTCTACTTTCAACTGAAGAAGAAGAAGAAGATGATGATAATCCCTCCCCAATAATTAGCAGCTTTTCTGGGCATAATATTGGTCATCCTGTTGCTAGTTGCCACGAATTGTTGCTCTCGTCAATCGATGATACCGGGGCTGCTCTCTGGAACCCGTCAACGAAGGAGCTCAAGATGCTGCCTCAATCCTCCGTGCCACGCCCACCTTCCGTAGTATTCGAGTGGTGTCCTTTGTATGGTTTGGGGTTTGACCCAAGATCTGAGCAGCAGGAGAAGGACTACAAGGTGATAAGATTTCCTGAGTTTGACTTCGAGGATGGCACTGATTCTTATGGGATGGTTTTTCTAGTTGAGCTCTATTCACTCAAAGCTGATTCCTGGAAGCAAATTGCATATCCTCATACTAGGCCTCCAATGCATTATGCATCTATTTACATTAATGGATTTTATTATTGGCCGGTGTTGGATATCTATGGGGGAGAGGGAGATTTTGCTATTATTTCGTTTGACTTTGCTAATGACAAGTTCTCTCCCGCTCTTATTCCTGAACCTAAAACCTTTATTATGAATTTTCAAGATACCTCTGCATTCGAGCTTGTTGAGTTTGAGGGGTCACTAGCTGTTATTGTTTACTTAATGGTTGTTGCTGATGGGGAGCCTTTCAAATATGAGCTGTGGGTATGGAATAATGACGACGAATCATGGAGTAGAAGGGGAGCGTGGACAATTAGTGTCCCCGGTGAGAGTCGTGGTATTTACTTCCTCGGACTCTTCAACAATGATAAATTATATTTTCAAAACTCTAAAGATGAATTATTGATTTTCGATGCTGCAAAAGGAAAGTTGAAGAATATCTGTTTGTATTCTGATCCGAGTGGTTTGCATTCATCGTTTATGCGTATATTTCCTTATGTTGGGAGCTCTGTGGAGGAGATCAAATAACTATACACACACACACCGGTTTTATGCATTCAATCTTTCTGTCTTTCTTGAGTTTTTATTTTTTATACTATATAATGCTCCTTAGTTAGTCCGTTGTTCTTTGCTTAAATACTATGCAGACAGCTTTTGGTTCTTGTTTGAGATTCTTTTTATGGCAACGTGTTTCTTATTCAGCTATATACCTTCTATTTTTTGTCTATATATTGTTACGTTGTTGTATGATCTTGGGAAAGAAAAATAAATAATCATCCAACTTTTTGGAAAATTAAGGTTATGTATTCATTCTAATTTACTTCCAATTTTCTGTTTCTGGTGAAAAAATAATTAGTATTGATTTCGTGCGAAAAATGAAAATATGTTGGGTAGTTTGTTTGAATTTTTGTTATTATATAGGTTTTAAAAATGAAAACACGAATTCTTGTATATTTTTATCACTTTTTTTATTAATATAAACCAATTTGTTTTAAATAGACATTATACTTAAATATTGAGTATATGAAATAAAACATTGGCTTCATTCATTCCGTTACTATGTTTATTTTTTTGTGAAATAATTTGTGGGCTCCACTCATCAACTGAATGTACTACCCAATATAATAGTTCTATTCAATTATACTTTTCTTAAATTTATAGTTAATTGTTTCAATTATCTTATTTTTATATAACATAACATAAATATAATCCTCATTAAAATACTCATTTAACACCTTGTTTTGTCATTTCAATTTATCTTATTTTCATGTAACAGAACATAAATATACTTAATTCATTCATGTAAATGAACATAAATATACTTAGAATTCATGTACCGAGTGGAATACTAAACGTAAATGGAGCCAAAACGTAAATTCACTTCATTGCTCAATAATCTGCGAAAAAAATGGAGCCGAAACTAAGTTTTTTAATTTGGTCTGATTTTTGAAATTATACATGGAGCCAAGTTTTTTAAATTTAATTTGATCTATTCAAAATTTTTGACTTGAAGCCAAAACTTAATTTATATGTCTTTATCTTGGGATAAAAATAAACTGTTATTCATCATAAAAAGAACACTACATGACTTTCATGAATATTGATACAAATCTTCAAAGTACAAGCAATGTCACAAAATTACCATTTGACTTGAACACAAGTCCAGTTGGTACTGACGACCAGGAAGATGTACTATCAAATTCGAACGTAGAGGAAGCATCGATACCAATGATAATCACATCATCATCAATAAATACTCTCATACTTGATTTAAATATGAATCCAAATCAAGAGTTTGAATTTCTATTACTAAAATTGGATCTTAACTACCTACATGAAGAAGATGAAGAGGTGTCAGGTATTTTCTTAAAATTTTTTTTTTTTTGCTCTCTATTGAATGCTTGGAAAGTGGGTTATTTGATATATACATGCAAATGATGTGATTCTATACGTATAGGGTTCCATTTTTTCCATACTGAGGATTTTAAATAATCCACTTAAAATGATCAACTTGCTCTCTATTGAATGCACTATAAACATGGGTTATATGAAAGTGGGTTATTTGGTTTTAGAAATTATTACCAATTAAGGATTTTAAATATTTTGCATGCACTAATAATTTTCTAGTTTAAATTTTTAGTTAACATTTTAGTTATCTCAAGAAGCAGGCACGACAAGAAAAAACCTGTTAAATGCACAAAGACAGGCAATTTATAATGCTTTATTGGAGTGAAGTGTCAATGGAAAGTTGAAAAGGTGCACATCCACTGAAGTTTCTAACTTATTTCCCGTACCTATATAAATGGTGAAAAGAATTTGGAAACGGGCTAAAGACACTCTTAATGGGCAAAATGTTGATGTTTCTCATAGGCGAACAAGAAATTGTGGTCGAAAAGGGGTGCAAGTTGATCTAAATCGAGTTCTTAATATTTCTCTTAATCGAAGAACAACATTAATGTCACTTGCCCAAGCTTTGAATGTAAGCTATACAACTTTATTCAGGCTTTTAAAACAAGGCCTCATTCGTTGTCACTCTAATGCTATTAAACCACATCTAAAGGAGGAAAATATGAGAGTTCCCTTGAGGTTTAGCATATCTATGATAGATCGAAATAGTATGCCCAATGAACCGAAATTTGTTGGTATGTAAAATATTCTGCATACGAAAAATGGTTGTATATGACCAAAAAGAAGGAAAATTACTATCTACTTCCAGATGAACATTTTGAGTACATGTAAGAGTAAGAATTATATTACAAAAGTAATGTTTCTTGTTGCGATGGCTCGTCCAATATTTGACAGTCAAGGAAATGAAGTTTTTTCTGGAAAAATAGGAGTCTTCCCATTTATTAATGTTGAATCAACCCAAAGACGGAATATAAACCGAGATGCCGAAACCGTAGAGATAAAACCAATCAACTCCATTAAGAGAGAGACGATGAAAGCTTTCTTGATTGAAAAGGTTTTGCCTAAGATTCGTGAAAAGTGGCCAATAGAGGATTCAAGAAAAACTATTTTCATTTAACAGGACATGTTGATCCAAGTGATCCAGAATTTCAAGTAGCAGCTTCGGAAATGGTTTCGATATTCGATTAATGTGTCAACCACCAAACTCACTGGACTTAAATATTTTGGATCTTGAATTTTTTAGTGCTATTCAAGCTTTGCAACATAAGGTGTGCCCAAAAAGTATGAAAGAGCTTATTTAGGCCGTTGAGAAGTCCTTTGATGAATATTGTCTGAGAAAGGTTAATCGTATTTTTTTGACTCTATAATTGTGCATGCAAGAAACCATGCAAATTGGTGGATCCAACAAGTATTTGATTCCACACATGAAGAAAGCCGCATTAGAAAGAGAGGGTCGTATTCCTAAACAAATAACTTGTGAACGTGGACTAGTAGAAAATATAATGAGCTTATTAGCTTAAAATAAGTTCTTTTTGTTTAAGTGCTTGCAATTAAATTATGTAAAACAGTGGCTTTCCCAACTTCAATGATCTGTTCCTTGTTGCTTTAAATGATGAAAAATAAAAAAAATCTCAAGAATTATAATATTATGGTCTTTATATTCTTGCAGCAGATCTAAAAACTCAAGAAAATAATTGAAGAAAAAACCATCACTAAATAGTTGAGCCATTCATAAAAAAAACATAAAAACCAAATAATACACTCCATCGGCAATACATTTCAATATAAGTAGAATGCAATAAACATGCTTGAAAAGACATGAACTAATCTCATCTTCAAATATAAATTTAAAAATACTTGGGAAAAAATATTCTTAGCATTTCTGCTATCCCCTGTCGAATCTCCCGTTCAAGCTTCCTATCTTCTCGTAGCTCGATGTCGTCGATAGAAAATTTGTTCAAGTCGGAGTCATGTTTGACGTTGCCATTATCCTAAAAATTTTGTGAAATATTTTCTTGTATAAAAGTAAGGTAGAGAGGTTCCATTTTGGTTTTCAAAAGGAATTGTTGTAAACTATGAAAACTACTCCATACTTATAAATAACTCACTGATCTTCTCATGCAAAAGTTAATTGAGCAACCGACCGACTTTTCATGTACTCTTTGGAACTCAAAAGAGTTTAATCACATAACTCAAAAGAGCTTAATCACAGTCGGTCGGTTATTAGTGGGAAAGAAGAAATAATTAATGTGTGGCCAACTAATTAAGAGCAAATTTAGAACTACAAACCTAAAATCTACAAAAATGTCTTATATTTTGCATTTTTGTAGCCAACTAAAACGTCTAATATTCTAAATAGGAGGGAGTATTTGTTATTGGGATAGTAAGATTTTGTATTGTAATTATCAATTTTCAATTTACCATGTAGAAAACTAGTATTTCAAAAATATTAATTAAGGGTATGTGCGGAAACGAAAAACTAATGATATGTTAAATATGTCAATTGGACTATCTTTATGGGACGGACGAAAATAGAATACTGGACTATATTTGTGGGACGGAGGGAGTACCTCTTTGTTTGAAAAGTCAACCCTAGTTAATTGTTGTTCACAAGTAATGAAAACATTGCTAATTACTATTTTTAAAGAAGAAGAGAACCAAATTGAAGTTGCATTTAAAACTCAAATAGATAAATATTTGATTTAGCCCAAATGTACAAATACAAAACACCATTCTTACATATTTTGAGCTACACGACCTGATAGTTAATGACACAATTAAAGTAATATTAATAAATGCCATAGATCTAAACTCGGCAAGACACAAAAGATATAGATGCTAAAATTTGTTCTCAAACAAATTCACTGCGTACATATCTTATAAATATGAAAACAAAGAATACTATGCATGTGGGCTCGGAGAATGAGCAGTTGAAGACTCACTCGTTGTTGGATTTGCTTGGCCACGTTGACTATCCATAGGTGGAGGAAAATATGGCACTGGATTACCAACATGCGATTCCATGTCCTCAAGTGAATATCCACGGTAACAGATGATATGCGTGGTGCTACCTGTTGGTACTTTCCAGTGGTAACCCAAGTTGGCCCTCTAGGTGGCTTCACACTAGTACGAATGTGTGCAATATGGTTATTCTTGTTTGATGCTCGGATGAGCCGTCAGAAATAATTATGACACTGCCTGGGCTCTCACCACTAACAGGCTGAAAATTTTTCTCTAGAATGGCATGGACATGGGCCACTCGATCACTGTAGAGAATGTCATCATCATCGCAGAAAATCAAGTTAAATTTCTTCCAATCTTCTGGTGCCTCATGAAAGAACTTGTCAGCCTTCGGATAATCCTAATATCATACAACCAAACAAATTAGATAATATGGTTAAAAAGTTAATATATTTTTTTAATTGGAGTAAATAAAATCTATTAAAATAAGCCATGAACATTGAAAATTACTCGTTGTAGTTGTTGTTGTTTTCGGTAGACGGCACATAAATAACATTTATGTCAGAATCATATGTTACACCCCGTGCGTGGATAATTGCGGTGAAAACATCAAAACGATGTTTAACCTCCCTATACTTATGGCGTAGCAGTTCAATTGGGAAATGACGCTCAAACCTCGCCTCCATCATCCTTTGCATATTAAGCATAGCCCACTCTATTCGCCGAGGAGTATCTAAAGGAGAAGTATTTCTCTTCACCAATAACCCACGCTTCAGCACCTCATCCTCATCAGAACCTCATCCTCATCAGCACTCCATATGGGTAAATAGCAAATCTTGTCTCATTCCCATGTTGTGAAGGTTCATCACCCATTTCACCTGTGTAATAAATAATATATATGACTAAGTATGAAATGTACATAAAACAATAAAAACTACAAGAACCATGATTAATGTGAATATATTATACACACACACAACTTTATCACCATTAGTGGTTGCGAATCTCATGCACGTCGTTTAGCGATGAATATTAAAAACTACCATCGACCAATTTAACACAATTATTTAAATATCTACCCTAATATAAGACTACTACAGTAATAAACTATACACAAAGTCCCAACCTTTTAGAGCTATTTATAACATCTGCCGAATATTGCACCAAAAGTGATAGGCAAATACATATATTCCTAGTGAACCAAAAAAAAAATTTTTAGCATGACAATGACAACATAATTTGGAGCAACAAATTGCAATCACTACTAGCTTGAAAAGTACGTACAATATTCATACAAACCATATAATTTGCATTGCAAACTAATATCTTACAAACTTAGGTTCAAGATATACTGCTACACCCAAGACAATTACATAGAATTACAACTATGTCAAAAAAGCAACCAAATATACTAAGTAGTGAACGAGTTTGTTATAATAAAAGGCAACTACAACGTGTTCATGATCAATAATCATCGGTCTGATAAGTCACTTCAATTTAAAGTTTATCATCTGTTAGACCATTGTTTTGCATGTAATTGTGGTGTGTTTCTCGTGTTTTTAATTAGAGTTTTATGTTGATTTTATTAGTTTTTAATTGAGTTTCGTTAGGTTATTCGTTTGTTTTCTCATTTTGTTGTATTTCGTGTTTCTTGTTAATTTTATATTTAATTGGGTTAAATGGCTTCAATTAATTGGAGGTTTGGTGTAATTCTTGGGTTCTGATATTCAAAATTCTCATTTAATAGGTGGCTTAATGGTTTGAGTTCAAGCTAAGGCATGAAGGCCAATACTCAAACCCAGCCTTGTCCATTTGTATGCCCAAATTGGTGCCAAGAGCAAGCTCTAAAATGGCTAACATTCTTAATGGTAGCCTAGCCTTGCCCGTTTCCTTTCCCATTTCAACGCCAAGGCAAGCCAACATCAGCGCCCAGCCCGTGCCCATGCCTGTGCCCA
This sequence comes from Phtheirospermum japonicum, assembly GCA_014905375.1. Lineage (NCBI taxonomy): Eukaryota > Viridiplantae > Streptophyta > Magnoliopsida > Lamiales > Orobanchaceae > Phtheirospermum > Phtheirospermum japonicum. The sequence goes on from BMAC01000070.1 coordinate 1,833,399, forward strand.
TGTTTGTGCCAGCGCCCAGCCTGTACCCACGCCTGTGCTCGTGCCTGTGCTCACGCCAAACATCAAGCCAAGGGGTTATTTCGGGTCAATTTTGGTCAAACCTGGGAATTTCAAGCCTTAAAGCCCGATTTGACCCATTTAACCCCAATTAGACCTATTATAAATAGAACCCGACTCTCAGTTTGTGAAAAATACCTCCTCTCAACTCATGCTTGGGTTTGGAACTTAATTCCTCTCTAGATCTTAGATTTAATTTCAAGCTTTCCCTTGGGTTTGTAAACTCAAAAAGAAATTAAGCACTCCCTTGGATTTTATTTTGATTGTAATTTCATTCAAGCTTTTGAATTCTCTCTTTAATTCAAGTAAGCTTTCCTTTTAATTTCATGCTTGTTCTTCAATTTTATGCTTGTTCTTCATTTTATGAATTTTGCCTTAACTCTTAGATTAGTTGTTGGATCTTGTGAATTAGATATGGAATCTAGGTGAGTGACACGCCTAGATCATAGATCGAGTCTCGGATCGTTTTTATTTTGAGTATTTCATATGCTTTATTTTGAATTTAATTTTCATGCATGGTTTTATGTTAAACCCTAGATCTACTCTTTGTTTCTTGTTATTTCTCGTAAAGTTTTCAACTTTCATGTTAACTTTTATTGCTCTTTCCATTGATGCTTTCGATTTTCATTAATTTGCATTATTTGAGTTTTTATGCATAGTTGTACCTTAGGCTTTCATGCTTGTACTTGGGGAAACTTTGCTTTCTTTTGCTTATTTTCCTTATTGCTTGCAATTTCCATAAGGCACACGCACGAGGCATCCTAAAGACTTGCATTTCCTTTCATTTTACTCCCTTTAATTGCTTTAATTTCATTTATTTCCGTTTTCTTTTAATTTTCAAAGCTAAAAACACATTGATACCCACAAACGAACCGAATTCCGGTAATATTGAGCCAACGAACCTTTTATACCACTAAAAATTACAAAACAAACACATTGAAGCCGCTAATGTGTCACAAAATTGTCTTTGAATATCAACATCTTGTTATGATTGGCGGAGGGTGTGATGTTCATTGTCTGTGTTCTCATCTGGGTCAAATTCACTTCGATCTGCTCACTTAAAGAACCAATCATCGTGTCAGTTTGCTCACAACCAATTGTGAAGAACAACACACGCAATAACAATATTGACTTGTGAGTCGAATTAAATTTCCTCTTTCAAAATTAAAATCAAGTTAAACAATGCCCGTCTACATTTTGAAAACAAGTTCACCCGCAAGAGAACGGGGTTAGTGTAGACTGGCAAGTTAAACCGAGTCGATTCTCTCGAGGAGTGGAAATACGGAGTCGGAGATGTTTATTATATAGAAAATAACAAATTCTAATTCTAAACACACGATCGAAAGGGTTTTTTGATTTGATTAATTTAAGCAACTACAATTTTAAAACTATTCTTGCAACGAGAGCGTCAATCTCTGTGCAAGAACTTAACAACGAATTTAAAAGATAATTTATGAACTATTTGAAAACTTTAGAAGAAGATTAAACTACCAATTATCATTCAAGAATTTTATTGAACATATGAAAAGCATTAACGAACTACGATTCTAATAAGATCAATTACCAACCCAACAACTAAATGATAGCAAGGATTTAATTAACTAAATTATCCAACATTAAGCTTAACATATAAACCAAGTCATTCACAAAGGATTCAAACAAAACACAATATTCCAATACTAAATTCCCAAACAAGAAATACCAAACGAAAGATTCACAACTACAAAATAGAGAAGAGTTTTAGAAAATACTAATCCCGAATGAAAGTATGATCAACTTGAATGATGAAAGCTATACTATCTCCATCGATTCCAAAGAAGAGATACTCTATGCTATGAACCCAGAAGCTTGTCACGAACTCTGGATTACTGCGTTTATCAAGATGAGATTGCTATACGAATAAGAACCAATCGAACTCGTATCGAGTTGCCGTGAGGGCTCTTGTGCATCAAGAATCATTCCCCAAATGAATGATGAAAAGACCCTATGATAATCCCCGAATTTATGACATTATTTGTCTTTTTGTAGCTTCAAACTCCCCTTCATTTCCTGCGTAACTGAAAATCTTTTGAAAATTTGAGTTTGTAACGCTTGCATCCGGCCGGATGGTCAGAAGAATTCGACCGGGTGAGGGTCATTATCAGCCAATCAGGTCGGATGTCAGATCCATTCGACCAGATGTGAGTCCAGTGGGCTAATTCAGTTGGGAATCCGACTGGTTGTGATTTCATCAAGCCAATCCGGTCGGATGTCATATTCATCTGACCGAATGAGTGTCCTTTTGGCTACTTCTCGGCATTGACTTTACCATCTTTGTCTCTATATTCTTGTAATGGCTTACGAGTTTAATCCTCTTGAAATCCTGGACTTTTCAAACGCTCTAGCTACATGAGAAAACACAAAAGTCATCTCAAAAGGACCAATTAACGATCGAAAAATGTGAAAGTTAAGTAAAAGGCTTTAGAATGCAAAATTATGCAAAATAACCTAATATCAACCCGGAAAAGATAACAAAATGACTCAAACATGACTCAAAACATATACAAAAACATAACAAATACGTACGAATCAACCACCCCCCGCTTTATTGGTTTGTTCGTCCTTGAATAAATGAAAGAATCAAAACCACGTAAGCTTAAAAGTAGTTAGATCAACGAGTCGTGTTGTTCATAGAATATAGTTTTGAAAATATAAATACTTTTATCAAAAACTCTTAAGCTAAGCTCGTGTTACCTTTTCACCTTGAAATCAAAAGAATGCATCCTCACAAAAGGGAAATATATAATGGTGCACTCATTCGCTCGTGATTTTCAAAAGGTAAGCGTATACGCTCGGATCAACAAAAATGCATTCAACAACTCATGAAAATTGAAGACTCGTATATCGCATATGTGTACACATTTAGTCAAGAACCAGATGAGGAAAGGGTTGTAACGTAGACTCTTTGGTAAGGTATAGCATATGTAAAGATGTGTGGCTAACTTGCGAACAAACGCCATTAATAACTCACTCAATCAAAATGCATAGAGCAAAGTTTGCTCCTCATTACTCCCCAAACAACCATGTATAACTATACTTAGCCTTTAATAACTAAGGTTATATCTCACCCCAAACCCGAACTGATACGTTTGATTCTAAGGGACGTAAGTATTAGTTCCCTTTATATTATTTTGCCTTTATAAATAGGCTTTATTTTTATCAACTAGATGCTCTTATGAAGTTAAGAACCGTTAATTAATTTTTTTAACACTAATTCCCACTCTGCGATGTCAAATCTCAATAGCCCAATGTAAAATAAATTCTCATCTCACAAATTAAAATGAAATAAGAACTACAATTATGCTCGTGGCTAATAAAAAGATGGGATAAAGGCTCGAGGGGCTCATTAGGGATTATTGTGGATTTTATTACTGACTAAGGCCAGAATTGAGTTTTATATGAGACTATCGTCATTTTCAAAGCCAAATGTACAAATGCGACTTTAGAGACTTCTAAAAACACTTATCGAATCAAAGCATGAAATGTTGATAAACACACAAAGATCCTTACTAGGGCTTTATTCAAACTTTTGAAAACAAGGTGAGCGAGTTTTAAAAGCTTCACAAAATTGATAACGACTCAGTGTTGTTTTAAATATATATACATATATAAGTAGGTTTTAATTTTGCACTTAAACAAGCTCAAAAGACTCTGACGACAGATCACACAATACATGATTTCGATAGGCAAGACAGTACAAACACAAATAAGCATGGGAGTGATTTCAACGTACGTCGACATAAAATAACAACTCAAACATAACTATTTTACCGAAACAATTCGAACTATGCATGCATAAAATAAGACTAGTGAACTGCTCTCCATCCGGTCGGATGTAGCACCAAGGTTGGATGGTAGGATAGTGTGTTTTGTCCGACCGGACACCTGTACACATCCGGTCGGATAGTACTGCAGAGATGAGATCCGGCCGGTTACCTGCACAAATCCGATCGGACTACCACCCCCCCCCCCCCACCCCCACCCCCCACACACACAAAAAAAAAAAAACTATATTCATATTGCTATCGAATGAATCAACATAAGGGGATAGAAAAAGTCAAAACAAATAGCATGCAAATAATTAATACAGACACTCATGCACACAACACATAACAGAAAAAGTCAAATAAAAACAAATCATTACAAATGAAAAATAAGAGTTTGGACAGAAAATGATATAAATTGGGGGCACGGGCCCGCTGAAGTGTAGTTTTCGTGGTTTTGAAAATTAAAGGTTCTATTGGCTTGGTATTATCGGGAATCGATTCAATAGAAGAATTCAATGTGTTTGTAGCTTGAAGAAATAAAAGGAAAATGAAAATAAAGCAATTACCCTATCTAAACTAAACTAGGAATTGAAATTGCAAGTTGGCCGGATACCTCGGTCGTGTGCCTTAAATGAAAGCAAGAACAATCAATGTTTCACCAAGTACAAGCATGCAAGAACAAGGTACTACTATGCATAAAAACTCAAATAATGCAAATTAACATGAAGTGAAAGCATGAATGGGTAAAGCAATGAAAATTGATGAGAAAGTTTGAAACTTTATGAAAGACAACAAGCAACAAAGTATAGATCTAAGATTAAGCATGAAACAAAGCATGAAAATTAAATTGCAAATAAAGCATGTGAAAAACTCAAAACCAAGACGACCCAAGACCCGATCTACGATCTAGATGTATCACTCATCTAGATTCCATAACCAATTCTTAAGATCTAACATGAATTTAAGGTGCTAAGACAAAAAGCATAAAATGAAGAACAAGCATGGAAATGAAGAACAAAGTATGGAAATAAAGCATAAAACATGAAATTAAAAGAAAACTTACTTGAATTAAGAAATGAAACAAAGTTTGAATTTAATTGCATCAAAAGTAAAAATCCAAGGGAGTACTTGGATTCATCTTGAGCTTACAAAACCAAGAAAAAACTTGAAAATTAAATCTAGAGAGAATAAATCCCAAGCCCAAGCTTGGGTTGGGAGGAGGTGTTTTACAAAAATGAGAAATGTAGTCTATTTATACTAGGTGTAATTGGGTTTAAATGGGCCAAAATAGCCCTTAAGGCTTGAAAATCCCGATTTTGACCAAGTTTGACCCAGAGGCACCTTCCTAGACCCATGGCTAGCCGCTTGGCACAATTTGGCTCAAGGTGGCTCGACCATGGCTCGCATTTGGCCGAGGTTTCTCGGCCATGGCCGAGCCCGGGCGCGCATGGGCGCTGGGGGTCGGCAGCTTGCGGGCGGGTGTGGGCCTGGGCGTGGCGAGCACTGGCGTGAGTCCTGGAAAGCGTCGGGCGCTGTTGGCGTGAGGTTGGGCGCAGGATTTGGCGAGCGCCAGCAGCAGGCGCGCGGTCTCGGCAGGCGCTGTCGGCAGCATGCGGGCGCTCGGTGTGGGTGTGGCCTGGCGCCTGCGCGCGCGGGGCTGGCGGGAGCTGCCGGGCGCTGCTCGGACACTGGGTAACCCAGTGTCGGCAGTGCACCCAGTGTGGCAGTTTGGCGTGAATTCTGGCATGAATCTTGGCAAACGCCGAGGTATGGCGCCTACTTTGGCGAGTTGTGGCGCGGGTTGGCTAGTATTCCAGAATGTTTGGGCATTTTTTATCCTCTTTTTGCTTGGAGTTTGGCTTGCCTTGGCTACTACTTTTAGCCTTCAATGCCTTTACCTATAAAAATAGGAATTTTAAACTTAATAATCCAAAATTACACCAAACCTCCAATTAATTAAAACCATATAAACTAATTAAACGTAAAATTAACAAGAAACACGAAAGTCAACAAAACGAGGAAACAAACAAAAAACTTAACGAAACTTGATAAAGAAATACTAAAATCATCATAAAATCCTAATTAAGAATACGAGAAAAATACCACAATTACATGCAAAACAACTGCCCCACACTTATCGGTTTGTTCGTCCTCGAACAACGAAAAGAATTGAGAGTGCACACGCAATGAACATTGTGTAAAAAAAATCATTGTGCTTATTCTTATTAATATGATGGAAGTATCAACATAGACTCGCTATCATCAAGCATTGATCGTATTAATCTTTCTGAAATGCAAGCCAAATCGACGACTTCCTCACAAATGGAATTTTGAGGGTGTTCACTCAATTCGCTCAAGTGTTTAGTATATAGGACGTGTTTACGCTCAATTCGGTTAATACATGCACCTTGTCAAGATTTCACAAATCGGACGCTCAAAACTGCTCATAGTACATGACCAAACAAGAATCGAAAGAGGTCTTTTTATGGGTTGTAATGTTGGCTCTTTGGTAAGGTAGGGATATTTGGATATGGTGGCTAGCACACGATCAAACGTGATCAATAACACACAAAATCCTAATTTCTAAAACCCGAAGCTTATAATCGCTTCACCTTTCCCAATTTACCACACTTTAGTTCGAAACCCTTTTGTATACTCACATGCTTTTCCGACTTTATTTCACAACACTTAGAAGCTTTTTGAGTTTGCTTCTTTTTACTAAACTTAGCTTTTTTGAGTTAGGCTTTTCACTTGAACGCACGCTTTATCACTTTTCATGATTTGTGTTGGAGTTTTTTTGTTTGTTTTTTTTTTGTATAAGCAACTCAAAACCCGAAACCCATAATCGATTTCCCTCACATTTCTCTTCAACTAACAACACACCCTCTCACCTCACAATTCATGAAGATATAAGAGCTAAAAACAAGCTCGACTAACAAGAAATGGGATAAAGGCTCAAGGGGGCTCATTTGGATTTTTTAGTAGCTTATATATAAGGATATGGCCGGAATAAGGGTGATATATGTGCCTCGAGGTCATTTTTGAATTCAATCATGTACGAGCAAAATCAAACCTCCTCAATGCAATTTCCATAAAAATGCAAGCAAACCGATAAATCACACAAGGCTACTCACTAGTTTGCACAAAATTTGGGAGCAAAATCCAAAGGGCTTTTAGAGCGTTGCCATCTTTTCACGAGTAAAATGTCGATTATGTATATATATATAGGCGGTTTTGGACGAAGCACAAAAATTCAACTCCTTACACAAGAGGATATATACATGCAAAAACCCGACAAGTAAACTATTCAAACTTACAAGCACGTGGAGTTGTTCAACAACGTAATAAAAACACAAACGACATAAAAATCGACTCAACCATATAAATGCGCAAATAGTAAGCGTCACTTCGCCAAGATTCGTCACTTCGCGAAGGCTCTAGTTAAAAATAACAAATCATGCTTGCTAAAAATCCGGACCCTAACCACCTACCCACCCCACACTTAAACCATGCAATACCCACATTTTAATAAAAACCAAGTAAAAGGAGGGTGAATAGAAACTTCCTTAACCGAGCGAGTTTGGGTCGAGCTCGGTGGGGTCCACCTAGGCATCTAAGCAATCCAAGCAAAAATCGAGTGTGGTTAGTATCTCCCGACTCCACGAATGCTACTCACTTATCCAATCGCCCAAGTTTGAAGTCAGAAAACAACACACTATACAAGAAAATTACACGAAATTAAAAACTCAAGAAAATATGTACACGAATCTCAACAAAATTTTTTTTTTTCAATTTTTCAAATGTTTTTGGATTTTCATTTTAAGAAGAAAGAAAGAAAATAAAAGATATAGACGAGAAGAACTTGGGTTGCCTCCCAAGAAGCGCTTGTTTTACGTTACTAGCTTGACGTACTCCCTTTTGGTCAAGGTGAAAAGATCACGGGAGGGTCCACCAAAACAATCTCCTCCTTTTTCGGGAGGAATGTGGTTTTAAAGTGACCCGACACCTTGTCTAAGATCCAATAGAAATATTTTCCGGCTAGTGTGTCTATCGGGCAAGTAGGAGTCGCCTCGGGTAGAATTTCGGGTGGAATTGTGGTTTTGGAGTGACCCGACGACTCATCCCAAAAACAAAAGGAGTAATGGCCGGATATCTTTCCCAACATGTGGTCGAGCGACGGGGGAGCTAAACGATCTCTTTTGATATCCGCATTTAACTTCTCAGAATCGATCAACATCCCCCATCTCGTCGTAGCCCTCGTGGCCAATAACTTTCCCTTTTCATCCTCAATCACCTTCTCGTCTTCCACTATCTCATTAGAATTTTGATTCAAATGCCATTGAGATTCTTAAGGTGGTTGGGCATCATCCTCCAAGACGAGTTTATGCAAGTAAGTCCAAGGGCTATCTCCCTTTATCACTCCGGGTCTCCAACCAATTGCACCCTTACGAATTTTAAGTTCTTCAATCGACCCCTCCTCCTCATCTCGCTTTGGATTGGCAAAGATGATGATTCGCTTACTCTCCTCTTTCTCCAAATAAACATGCTTGAGGGGATATGGAGGAGGCTTAAGCTCGGTCTTGTGCCTCCTCTCGACCTCGTTGGAGGCTAGCTTGGAAAAATCACCACTCCCCTCAAGGCACTCTTCAAGCTCTTCAGTCTTAACATCACTAACCTCCACCTCCCCCTCTAAAAAGTCGTCAATTATTTCAATCTTATCATCAATAACCCCCACCTCCCCCTCTAAAAAGTCGTCGTTACTCTCAACGACCCATAAATAAACCTCTTCACATAAGTCTTGGGTACATAGAGGAACAACGGGCTCATTATTAAGAATAAGGGGCTCATCCTCACAACATCCCTCAATATCGACATCCCGGACAATATCTTCCTCAATGCAATTATCATCCAAACAAATTCGTTCGGACTATCAAAATCTCTATATAAAATTAAACATTTTTGCAAAGTCCATGAATTATCAATCCAATGGCAAGTAATTCCCATATAATTATGATTATGAAAAGAATCCGTCCAAATATCCAAACATATAGAGACACTTTGAGTCAAACTATCAAATATTGAAATCAAATTCAATTTATACTCACCGACCATTTTTTCAATATTGCGAGTCGATTTATTTCAAGAGATCCTAGTGCTAGATGGGTTAAATGCGCCCCTAGTATAATCTTCATAATGATTACTATGCGCATGATTAAAAGGAAGACCCATAACGGAAACAAATTTTGCAATAAACTTCTATGACCACTTTCGGTATATTGAAATAAACTAGAAGAACATGTACCTTGGCCGCCGGTCTCGACGCCGGCGGTAGATGAAGATGAGAAGTTTAGTTGTGTTTGAGAGCTACCAGCGCCGTATTTGTTGGGATGCTTCTTCTCCATGTGGTATTTGAGCAACCCGTAGCCTCTATTATTCTTAGAACCGAAAGCGTAATGAGTCTTGCAATAGTTGCATTGTGCCTGAGGTTCGCCATCGACTGTTGTTCTTGTGAAATGAAATCGGAAGATGGGGGATTGAAATTCCCTCAGTTTCGATTGAGGCAGTGGCATATCACCCGCTCCCTCCTCATCTTCATCCAAATTGTCGGCGGCCGGCGGTTCGGATTCGTCGGAGCTAGGTAATTCCTCTTCAAAATTAGTTTGATTTTGCGAATCGAAGTTGATTTGATTATATAGGTTTTCAACTTCTTCCGTCGTCATCTCATCGGAAACATAATCTCCAGAAATGGCCGAAGATTCTCATCGAAATCCTCGACCTCGACCTCGATGAGAAGAGATTGGAGTGTTGGTATTGACATTACGAGAAGAGCTTGACATAGTAATATTATAAGATAGAATTAAGAAGAATAAGAATATTATTGATATTATTTTTTGCACAAATTAGTAACTTGACTTGAAACTTGAAGATATTAGAGAAGAGAAGAATAGTAGAGATGAATTTGTGTGAAGTTTGGTGTTGGGGAGTGGGATATTTATAGATGTCAAAATCTGTTAAAAAAAATAATAAATTTGAAAAACTAGCCGTTAACCAGTTCGGTTAGACCGGTTAACCGCCAACGGCTAGTTTTCCTTTTGAATTTCGACCGTTGATCATCAACGACTAGTTGATCTTGGCCGTTGATTTCAAATGGCATTTAACCGCGGTGGTTAAACCGCCGGAATTTTACTTTTTTTAAAGAACCGGTTAATCGGCGGTTACGGTTGGCCGTTGAGGTTATCCGTAACCTAACCGTCGGCGACCGGTTGATGATTACGGTTTTAACCATGATCGTCGGTCAACCGGTTAATCTTAACCGGTTGAACACCTCTAAGTTGGTTGGGAAAATAATACTTGTAAATTAGGAAATAGACTAAAAACAAAATTGAGTATCTTGCCTTTTTTGTCAACAAAAAGCAAGTATTCTTTTTTTTTTCAACTCGGAAAGGTATATTGAAGAATTCTAGTACTATCCCTTAATTCATAGTAGGACTATCAAGTTTTTCAAGAGTTCAAGTCGAGAAAAGTAGAAAGAAATAGAAAAACAATAAAACTCAAGCCCTATCCTAAAATTCGAATAATGAACCTTCAAATATCTAGTTGAACGGATTTTGATTCATCAATTTTAATCTATACTAAAAAGATATTACACAATTAGTCAAGTGGTAAACTTTGATAAGAGGATGTAGCTTATTAAAAGAATTGGAAAAGAAAAGCTTTTATAATCTTAAAATTACATGGAAGTAGTGGAAAGCATTGTTCTCTTGGAGTTATCAAACTAATAGTTGAGGGCAAACACTTGTGTTAGGCCAGATTGACGGGTTATGATCCGTTAGGTCATCTGACCCGATATTATAATGTATTGATTTTTGTACATAATGTATTGATTTTTTACAAATCTCTAACCCGTGTTATTATGTTTTGGTTTTTGTACTATAATTTATTAGTATTATGATGTATTGGTTTTTTACTATAATGTATTGATTTTTGTACTATAGTGTATTGGTATAAAATCTTGACCTAACAGATGATCTGTTAATTCGGCCTAACAAGAGTGTTGCCCATAGTTGAGACAATGTGCACTTATACTTTTTTTTCGACATCATTTGTATTTGTTTTTTCTGTACATATACGTGCAAGTAAGTGTGTGAGAATTGAATTCTTTTTTTTTTTTTCAGTAATACGTAATACTAGGAAATAAAGGCACAGCCTTTGCCTACCAAAAATGGGCTTTAATGCGATTTTAAATCGCTCATATCAAACTTGTCAAATCAACCCAAATTTAATGATTAATAAATATCAATAAAATCAAAATAATATTATTCTCAACAATTTTAACAATAGTAGAGTAGCCACAATATCTTGCAACTATAACACCAACGAAAAAACTACTGACAAATAAATAATTAAATGTTAAGATAATGTAAATATGTCCAACTTGATGCCTCTGTCTTTCAATCTCACTTTTGACGATGCTTTCTGATTTTTATTTGCGTTGGGTTTAACCACAAATGTTCTAACCAAAATATTTTAAGGTGTCACACCTTTTAAAATAATGTCAACAAATTAAAACTACCTCTAGGTTTGAAGCATTTATAAGGAAAAATAGTCAACTAACTTTGAAAATTACAGATTTTACCTTTAAAATTTGCTTACTTTAACATTTTGCCCCTTAAGATGTAAGGCGAGTTTTGGTTCGTGTAATTTTCAAAATTATCTAGGCATATTTTTAACTTTGCCAAACCTCAAGGGTGGTTTTATAACTATCCAAAAGTTTAAAAAAAATTATTACATTTTTGAGAACCGAGCCAATCTCCTTATCACAATCCAACCACACGCATATTAGACAATAAAAAACATTTACCAATTCATAAATCCGCAAAAAGATCATATACACCAAATTAGAGTATCAATGAATCAAAGTGAAAATTAATGTTGAGGAATTTATTCTTGGCAATAATTCCTATTTTGTTATTGTCTTTCTTGGGCACAAAATAAGTTAGGAAACTAGATTTAGGAATATATTATGTTTCCTAGTTTATGTTTAAGACTTTATTAGTTTCCTAGATTGTGTTTAGGATTTGTTTTAGGTTTTACCAAGTTTAGGATTTTATGTTTGTCTATTTAAGACAGGGATTCCTAAAGCTTGAGGTACGACTTTTGAGCACGGGATTTTGAAAAGAACAACACGACGCAAGACGCACGGCAAAGTAAGGAAGAACACGAAGAACTACTTGGAGCCATTGATCAAGATTAACAAGCTCTTCGAAGTTGCGTGACCAACGGAGAAGACCTTGCCATTCCGGCAACAAGTATTTAGTATCAAGTTTGTTGATATTTAGTTTTATATATTACTTTATATTTTTGTATTGAACGTGAATAAGAAAGTAATATAGTTTTCGGGTTTGTACACGCAAGTTCACAATTACTTTTACTTGTGAACTGAATTTGTTATCTCGTGTTATTATTAATTTATTCCGCTGCATATTTTATATTTTACTCTGGTCGATGTTGCTAACCAGTATTGTTAAACATTGACTAACAACATCGTAAATTTGAGAATTATTCTTAAAACCATAGACCTTCATATTTTACAATTGGTATCAGAGCGGGTTACTTTACCTCTTAAGTACTGATCCTTATTATTTAAGTGCTATGGACGCTCAAGGCAACCCGAGGCCTCCAATCCTTAATGGTGAGAATTATTCTCTCTAGAAATAGAGAATGAGATGGCATTTGAAAAGTATCGACGAGCGTGTTTGGAAAACTGTCCTCATTGGATGGGAAAAGCCACGTGTCATGGATGGCGAGGGCGATACCATCCCCCAGAAGGAGGAAGATTGGACTGTTGGTGAAGCAACTGCTGCAAATTGGAACTCTAAATGCATCAACACCTTGTGTGGCTATGTAGATGCAAGCTACTACCGTATCATCAAGAATTGCGAGTCAGCAAAAGATGCATGGGACGCACTCCAAAGGGTGTGTGAAGGAACTACAAGCGTGAAGAAATCCAGATTAAGAATGCTCATGTCCACTTTCGAGGCTATGAGAATGGATGAGAAAGAGTCAATCATGGACTACTCCATAAGATTGTCAGAAATAACAGAAGAGTGCAGAGAGCTTGGTGAGGCCATAACTAATTCCCATCTTGTAGGAAAATTGTTAAGATCCATTTCGAAGAAATATAGCATGAAGGTGGTGGTCATAGAAGAATCCAAAGATGTTAATAACATCGATTTCAACACCTTAGTTGGAAACCTCAAGCAATATGAGATGGAACACGTTAGCTCTAGCTCGAAAGAGAAGAATGTTGCCTTTTCTTCCGGTTCAATTGCAGTCGATGATGAAGATGATGAGGAGTTTGATTTTAATAGAATTCTTAAAAAGATGGAGTCGACTACACTAGAAGAAGATGAACTGGCCTTTGTGACTCAACGCTTCAACAATTTCTTGAAGAAGAAGAACAGTCTTGGAAGCGCAAATGCAAGGAATAGGTCACAGACATCTACTCCAAAGTTTACTGGACGTGCTCTTCCCAGATCTCAATCCACAACTTCAATTCCCAATATGTCCAGTCCTGCAAAGTCACTCAGCGAGATCCAATGCCACGAATGCAAAGGTTGGGGACATTACAAGAATGAGTGTCCCAACACTCTTAGAAAGAAAAGCATGGTCGCTACTGATTTCACCGAGGATGTTAATGATTCCGAGTCAACTGATCCTATTCCATTCTTATTCACCCATGTTGTGTGGGACGACGATGTCCATGTTGGTTTGCTTGCAGACAACATCGTGTGCCTGAATGCCGAGATTACTGATTATTATGAGGAATACGAGCAGCTGAGTATTGATCACCGGAAATTATTTGTCAGTTGGGGAAACGGGTACTAAAGGTCAAAGATCTCGTAAAAGAAGTAGAAAATCTAACCAATTATCAGGTTGGAAACGTCTCTCACCAAGAAGGATACTGAGCTTGAAAAGATGAAGAATGAACTGACCAAAGTTCAAGGAACCATTTCAAATCTGCATAAAGGTAAGGCGAAGCTGGATGAAATCTTGGAGATTAGCTTCCCAGAGTCCTCAAAGCATGGAATAGGTTTCAGACCGAGTCAGCCAATGCATGTTCCAAGTCAAGAACAGAAATCTTCCAAACGTCACAAAAAGAGAAGAAGACAGTACGTGTGCCATTATTGTGGAGAACCAGGGCACATTAGGCCCTTTTGCTGGAAGATCATTGGCGAGAGAAGACACTTTTAGAGAACAAGTGTGGCTGATAAATCCCATATTGGTAACCGCGCTACCAACATCAATACCAACATCAGGTTCAAACAAGTGTGGGTCAAGAAAAACAGCATCAAGTGTAATATGATCCATGCCTCCCTGAAGTCTCATGTCCCTGGAGCCTGGTATTTTGATAGTGGATGCTCGAAGCATATGACAGGCTCAGAGGAACTGCTTTCCAACATTATCAGATTTCGAGGTGGAAAAGTGAAGTATTTAGGAGGTGAAAATGGTCAAATCATTGGCCAAGGGACTCTCCATGTTCCTGGCATTGTAACACTGGAAAATATGCTGCTAGTAGAAGGACTTAATGCAAATTTGATCAACATAAGTCAATTGTGCAATGGAGGTTTTAGCGTAAAATTCAACCGTGAAAAGTGTGAAGTCTATGAGGAGAATGGGCAGTGCATTCTCACTGGCAAAAGAACCTCAGATAATTGCTACCAAATTCAAAGTGATGCTTTTTGCAGACTTTCCCAATTGAGTGATGCGGAGCTGTGGCATCAAAAGTTTGGACATGTCAACTACAAGATGATGGACAGGTTGGCCAAGGAAGAAGCTGTGAGTGGACTGCCTAAGCTCAACACCAATATCATTCCGGTGTGCGAGGCATGCCAGAAAGGAAAACAGGTGAGGGTGCCACATCCAGTCCAACAAAGTCTCACTACATCATCTTGCTTTGAATTGCTTCACATGGATCTCATGGGACCACTTGAGATTGAGAGCCTTGGTGGTAAGAGGTATGTATTCGTTATTGTTGATGATTTTTCTAGATTTACTTTGATAGAATTTCTAAAAGAAAAATCTGAAACTTTTGAGGCTTTCAAAAAACTTGCAAAGAATCTGTCTAGAGACGATGTTGGTAAGGGTGTTGATAACACTATGTATAGAAGTATGATAGGGAGTTTGTTGTATTTGACAGCAAGTAGACCAGATATTATGTATAGTGTGTGCTTATGTGCTAGATATCAGTCTAATCCAAAAGAGTCACACTTGAAAGCTGTTAAAAGAATTATTAGGTACATTGCTGGTACAACTGAACTAGGTGTGTGGTACACAAAAGATACTGGTACTGAACTTATAGGGCACACTGATTCGGACTGGGCTAGAGATGTAGTTGATAAGAAAAGTACTACTGGGGGATTTTTTTTCTGGGTAATAATCTAATTTCTTGGTACAGCAAAAAGCAAAATTGTATTTCTCTTTCTACAGCTGAAGTCGAGTACATTGTAGCTGGAAGTGCATGCACACAATTACTGTGGATGAACCAAATGACTGAAGACTTTGGTCTGCACAGTAGTATCTTAATGGTGTTGTGTGACAATTCCAGTGCCATTGACATCTCCAAAAATCCAGTCCAGCATTCTCGAATCAAACACATTGACATAAGGTACCACTTTATTCGAGACTTAGTTGAGAGGAAGATTGTTAGCCTTGAACATATTGGAACTGATAATCAGCTAGCTGACATCTTCACGAAGGC
The DNA here is from genome assembly GCA_014905375.1 of Phtheirospermum japonicum. Lineage (NCBI taxonomy): Eukaryota > Viridiplantae > Streptophyta > Magnoliopsida > Lamiales > Orobanchaceae > Phtheirospermum > Phtheirospermum japonicum. Next base: position 1,849,023 of record BMAC01000070.1, read on the forward strand.
ATTAGATTTCGAGACCTTCTCTCGTTTGAGAAGAGATCTCGGTATGTGCATTGTTTAAACCAATATTGGTTTGTGATGTTGTGACACCTCTTATCAACATCAGTCACAACATCTGTATACTTTTGCATGCATTTTTATCTTTCTTTTCATACATGATTCTAATGCATTGAGTTTGATTGAAAGTGCAATAAGGTCCTGTGTTGCAATAAAAGTGATGACAAAAAGGACCAACCTCTTCAAAATTAGGTGATTGTGGGACTTGCCCGCAGAAACTGGTTTTCTCCCAGGTCCAAAAACAAGAGGTGTTTAACAGCAATTGCTGAAAATTAAAAGATTTAAATCCCTTCAAGGATGAAGAAAATCTGGACTCAAAATGCTCCAATCTTTAAAAATCACCTTCTTGAGAGATCTTGACGTAGTCATTAAGTTGGGTTAAGGGGTAAGTTTCCATTGACTTCACCTAAGGCAATGTTGGTTCATAATGTTGTTAGTAATAAAAAGTAACATTGGATTAAGTCACTGAAATCGGAATATGTTTTTGTATAATCTTTTAGGTCATGAATTTTAGACATCCCGTAGGACATTCATACTTTGTGAAGATGCCATCTTGCTGTGCTTTTTATTTCTTGTATTTTTGTCTTACTTAAAATCTCTTAATTTTATTTTGAATTGAGCTAACTAAGTGTTTTAGTGGAGTTAAAATCGGACTGCTGGACAGGTAATAACGAAGTGAATTTGGTGAGTGAAAATTAACATTGCCCAAGATAGATACAACTGTGCTGATGGTTCATAAAAATTCAGCTTTGTATTTCGGCCAAATTTGTAGCTTGGGCTGTGCAATTTTAATTTTGTTTTTTTTAAAAAAAAATAGGATAGATAAGGGAAAAGATAATGGATGTGTTAATGTGATCATGTGTCCTAATCTAAGGAGGAGTGGCGTATTTATAAAAAGGAAACAAATATTCGTGCTTAAACCAACAAATACGCAACCAGGTAAATTTAGGGATTGTTTCCTACTTTCCTTTTCTCTCTCTCTCAACGGTCACTTTTTGAATGCATAAATACCAGATCTGATTTTACCGTTTGATCACCCTTTCAATTAACCCTCTGAAATTATTTCTCTCCAGCCCTCTTTAGTCTCTCGATATTTCTCTATCTCCTTGTGTGTTTGTGTTTCTGAGTTGTTGCAGAATATCCGACCAAACCTCGCCGCCTCCGTCCTCGTCTGCTCCAAAATTGCCAAAAGAAGTTCGTCGCTCCGGTGAACAGGTTCCTGCGCCCTATCCACGAGTTGGTGGTCTTGATATTCGCGAGGAAATCGGTGGTGGTAGTTCTTCAAACCCACCACTATCAACATCGCCACCACCCTCACCGGCGCACGCTTCCCGTACTGTCATTCCAAGTCCGTCATCGATTGACGCCACGCCGGAGGCGCAAGTGTTTCCAGGATAGCCCGGGAATGAAATTGACATTGATAATCCCCCCGATTTGGCGTTTGTGGCTGAAACTTTTGGACGCGTGGGGAACCCTACTCTGAAGAGGTCTAGGCGCTTGCGCCACATTCCGCCCGGTATTGTGCCGCCCGCAGTCCCGAAAAGCAAGGCGGGGCCGCACCGCAACGTGCCTATCAGACATATTAACCTTAAGGAGGATGTCACCGTGATGTCCAACCCTGATGATGAAGACTTTGTTCCTACTGCTCCGGTCGAGGAGTCTGTGCCGCCGCCTTCTTCTGCCCCGAGTTTGCTGGAGAAGAAATTTACTCGCCGGAAACAGCTTGTGCGGAAGGCTGACAGGAGACCTAACCAGCCAAAGGTCAAGGTCTCTCCTAAGTCCTCTGCGACTGAGTACTCCTCCCCTTCCTACACTATGTTAGATTTTATCACAGGCGAAGTCACCAGTTCCGCAAAACTGCTTGCCGATGTTCCCCCTTCGTCTCCTGTTCCTGATGCTTCACCTGAGTTTGATATAAGTCTGTTTGAGCATTCCCCTGATTCCTCGTCTGATGTGCCACTGCGAGATATCCTTACTGCGTGCAAGAAGGATAAGAAGAAAAGGAAGGCTGCTGCGAAGGACGATGTTTCTAGTCATGTTGGTACCCCTTTACCAACATCGCGTCGTTCCCCGTCTGTTTCGTCCTCGCGCACTGCCTCTGTTCCCCTTGCATCTCATGCTTCCACGCCAACCACTTCCGATGCCTGTGCACACTCTCAGTCCTCCACGGGTACTAATACTCCGACTCCTGAGCTTGAAGATATGGTGCCGTTTTCGGAGAAATTTTTAAGGGCTGAGGCTGCCGAGTTGTTTGCTACTTATCAAACTCGCCACATGATTGTTGAGCGTAGAGTTCCAACTGAACTGTTTGAGCGCCACAACTTGATTGCTTACCTCCAGTTTAAAGGTATGTATTCCACAGTTTCTACTACCATGCCATTTGTCAGAGATATTGTTCTCGAGTTCTATGCAAATTTGTTGCCGTCTATTGTTGATATGAGCTCTGTGAACTATGAAAAAGTGTTTTTGCGTGGTAGAGTGTTTGTTTTCACCCCTGATTTAATTGATGCATTATTTGGAACTGAACCACATCGGGGTGATTCTACTGTGGATGATATGGATGAAGTTATTTCCTTTCTGTCTGGTGGTATGGTGCATTCTTGGTTTAAGCAGTTGCCGAGCACTAGGCTCTCTTCTCTCTATTCTATTTTGCACAAGGTGGCTGTTTGCAACTGGGTCCCTTCCAAAAATACTACATGTGTTACTCGGCCTCAGGCCCAGTTTTTGTACAAGTTTGGGAAGGGTATTAAGTTCAGTTTCGGGCAACATATTTTTGATATAGTTACTAAGTTTGCCACATCAAGGTCTGACGCCTCGTTGTGTTTTCCATCTTTGATTTTCAGATTGTTGGAGAATCAAGATTTGCAGCTTGGTCCTGATGATGTGCTAACGGGAGAGGCTGATTGATTTGCTTTCCGAGGTCAACATACTGTCGGTGCTCGGGTCATTGATCTGCCCTGGCAGGCTCCGTTCCGCACCGATGTTGCTAGTGATGTTGGTGCGAGTGATACCAACATGCTCAGTTTGTCTCCGCAGCTCCTTCGTGCGCATGTGGCTTCCATTAATTAATAGATCACACAGCTCCAGGCGCTTCGTGGCTCACTTTTGGAGGCCCTTTCCCTTTATGGTCAAAAAGGGGGAGAAGGAGAAGATGACGCGGACATAGGGGGAGAAGATGTTGCTGCTGACAATGCAGAGGATGTTGACGCTGCTGCTGATAAAGATGATGCTAAAGATGTTGTTGCTGCCGAAGCCTTGGCGAATCTTGCTCAGGAAAAGCGAATGAAGCGAATTCGCGCTCGCGATAAGGCCTTGAGGAGGATGATGCGAATGCAGAAGAGGAAGAGGAAGGAAAGTGGTGAAGGAACTTCGACATCCCCTCATCGTTCGAAGAGGGTTCGAGGTCAATAAGTTCATTGTTAGTTTGTTTTGTTAAGTTTTTGAACAATGTTGGTTTGTATTGTTGGTTTGAATTTTAACAACATTGGGTGTTCTGTTTAGGGGGAGTTGTCTAACTTAGGGGGAGTTAGTATTTTATTTTCATTTATGTTTGCGTCGTAGTGTTTTGTCCAAAAAGGCAAAAGGGGGAGATTGTTGAGGAATTTATTCTTGGCAATAATTCCTATTTTGTTATTTGCCTTTATTGGGCACAAAATAAGTTAGGAAACTAGATTTAGGAATATATTATGTTTCCTAATTTATGTTTAAAACTTTATTAGTTTCCTAAATTGTGTTTAGGATTTGTTTTAGGTTTTACCAAGTTTAGGATTTTATGTTTGTCTATTTAAGACAAGAATTCCTAAAGTTTGAGGTACGACTTTTGAGCACGGGATTTTGAGAAGAACAACACGACGCAAGACGCACGGCAAAGTAAGGAAGAATACGAAGAACTACTTGGAGCCATTGATCGAGATTAACAAGCTCTTCGAAGTTGCGTGACCAACGGAGAAGATCTTGCCATTCCGTCAACAAGTATTTAGTATCAGGTTTATTGATATTTAGTTTTCATATATTACTTTATATTTTTGTATTGAACGTGAATACGAAAGTAATATAGTTTTTGAGTTTGTACACCCAAGTTCACAAGTACTTTTACTTGTGAACTGAATTTGTTATCTCGTGTTATTATCAATTTATTCCGCTGCATATTTTATATTTTACTCTGGTCGATATTGCTAACCAGTGTTGTTAAACATTGACTAACAACATCGTAAATTTGAGAATTATTCTTAAAAACATAGACCTTCATATTTTACAATTAAAACCTAGATGAACAATTCAACATGCCCTCGAATTGTATTTAATATGACTTCTTGCAACCAATGGGCGATCGACGAAATATGGTTGAGAACTTTGGAGGTTTGGCTTTTAATTGCAAAATTTAACAAAAAGATGACAACATACCTCAAAGATACCATGCAACTTACATTTTGCAATTACATCCCACAATCTTTTTTAAATATTACAAGTAGCCAAAATATATCGGGGCTATTTGTAATTATAAAATATTTGATGTAGAAAAAACTAATTCACATCATAATGTAGAAAATAAAATATGAAAATGAAAAGCCCATGATATACATGTACAAAAGACTTGATAATCAATCATTCACAAATTTAATGCCTTCACATAATGCTAACTGTTTTCAACCGAGTTAACCCACTTCACATGTTCAAGTAGAGATCGATACTCTATACTTCTCGGCCATTCACCGATATCACGTGCATGAAGGATATGTGTTATGTAAATACAAACCTGAAGCGGCCATTAATTAGATCAAGCCTTGGCGGTATTTTTGTAATTTACCTTATATATAATATCAAGAACCAAATGAGACCTTCGATTGTGATGAGCAATTGAGTAAAAATGAGACTTAAACCGAACCAGTTAATTAAGATCTGATTGGTTATAACGTCTAATAAAGAGGTTGGTTCTAAATCATTGTGCGAAATACCACCATTATCAATAAAAATATGAATTTCAGTATAGAAGAGAACAAATTTCAAGTCATAAAAATTGATCATCTGTTTTAGCTTCAAAAGCCATGTTTTACGATGGATGAAACAAAATAAAAAGAACTATAGAATTTATTCTCAATTTTTTCATACAATTTGCAACTTTTGGGTCAAATCACACAAACATCAAGAAAACTATAATATAAACCCTCATTGTTGCCCAATTCAACCCCATAAAGAATCAACCAATTATAATTCCAAAACAGAAAAAAAATATTCAAAGTTAGCAAAGTTAAAAGTATCCTTAAATTGCTGTTGCAGCCAAAAGAGAAATGGCTGGTGGTAAAACTGCAACACTCCTTTTCTCAGAACAGCTATATTTCCTGTAAATGCCCTTCAAGTTCTGCTCAGTCGCCTTAAGATGTAAATTAACCAGCATTTTAGCACAATCCCTGTTTGACAAAGAAAAAAAAAAATCAAACAAACATGTCATAAAACACTTACAAAGTTGCAAAGGACAAGGTTTACTTGAAAATCTTCACTTACATGAGCTCTTGTTCTGAGAAACCAGTGTGCATTTGAAGTGTTTCATTCCAAAAGGGGGCTTTGTTTAAAGTGCATCTTGCTGCATAGACTGCTGAGGCAGCAATCATTGATGGACAGTAAATGAGAGTTTCATAATTCATCATTCCCAGCTCAGCAAGAAAATAGACCATGTTTTCCACCTATTAAAATCATCAATATTTAAATCAAGTTAGTATTTTCTTTCTATGGCATCAAATTTTTAGTTAATTACAGAAAATCCCTAGGAATTAAGTCCAATAATTAAAAATAGCTATCTTCAAAACCACAAATGCACCCTTGATTTGTTTTCATTTTACAAATTGCACCCTTATTAAGAAAATGCAAATCTCAAGGGCCTAGACTTTCAGGAACTAGATCAAGGGATATGGATCAAGTCAGAAATTAACTCTGATTAAAAAAAGCATAGCTATATATCATAATTATAAATTCACCATTGATATTTGTTTCTATATACAAATTACACCCTTAAGGGGGGTATTTGTATTTTCAAAGATAATTGGGTTTTTTCTGCAATAATGTAAAATCTCAAGGTAGGGTCCCTAAACTTCAAAGGGTAACATCAAGGGGATATGATCAAGTCAGATTTCATTCTTTGGCATGAAAATTCAGGGTAATTACAAAAACACACTTTTAGTCTAATTACAAAAAACCTCTAGTAAGCTTTCAACATTACAAATACCCCTTGATATTTTACAGATTGCACTCTTAATAAGAATAAAATTGTTAAAATGAAATCTTTTAAAGGGTTTATTTGATATTTCGAAAGATAACCGAGTATTAAGTTAATAATCTAATCTTTCACGAAGAAATTCGCAGCTGAGAGGACTAGGAACACAAACTTACATCCGAGTCGGTCATCGACGCTTTGATGAACCGTACAAGAAAAACGTACGGCGTTGGGACCGTCAAGTACCATTCCAACGCGCCCAGTATCCGTTTCTCCATCATCAACACTTGTTCATTACTGTATGTTCTATCTGAGATGCACACTAACTCATTCACCTGCAATAACAGCAACAACACTTCAAGATTACATTTATTTAAAATAAAAATGTTTCAGATGACTTTATATATATTTATTATGCAACACACACCTCAGGGGCCCAGATTTCTTCGTATTTAGAGGCTACAAGCATTGCACTCATCCCGACTAATTGCAGCTCCTTACGCAAAGTCATCTTCGACGCAAGATAACGATCGACGATGTTAATGGTTAAGTAAAGGGTCTCTTGAGAAAGCTCGAATTTGTGGTGAACTTGAACAAGCCAATCGATTAAAATCGCTCTCATTTTTTCATTAATCTCGGGCTGTGAGTCCATGTAATTATTATAAGCCCTGCCCTCATTCTGCATTCACTCAAAAAAAATGATTATATATGTATGTATGTATGCAAAAAATAAATAAAGACTATATTAACATTAATAACATTTTACTTCGAATTTCCACTAACCTCAACAGACTTGTAGAATGTGTACATTTCCTCCACGTATTCGACAACTGCCAAGTCATTATCGGCATCGCCCGCATCGATATCGACTATTTGGGCTGTTTTCGGTTTGTTATTCAGCCCACAAGCGGCCTGCAAAATTGATGAACATGTTTTTATCAAAAAAAAAAACTTATCGATCACCAAAAAAATGTTTATAATTTAATATACCTTGCTTCTTGCTGTGAGAGTAGAAGTAAGCGTCGGGTTTTTTGTTTTCGACAATTTTTCTACTGCCTTTTGATTATTCTCTTCAACTCCATTTGAATCAGATTTGATCTCAGTTGGTTTAGGTTTGATGCTAACAGCCTTTCTCTGAATCGGATTCCGAGCCACGGGCTTTTTCTCGGGCCGACACCCATTGGCTTCATTTCCATTTGCAGCCAAAGGGTTCTGTAATAATTCAGACAACATAAATAATCAAACTGCTTGTTAAAAAACAAACACAAAAAAGAAAATTCAAATAATTCAAACTAGAATAGAATAAAACCTTGTTGTTTTCAGCCTTAGAATTTGCGAGTAGCTGTGCATTATAACCTCTGAAAGAACACCAAGAAATCACATATCAAATATTATTCATTGAATAATCATATTCAAAGTTCAATTATTTTTATTTTATTTTTTGAATAGAAAATAGATTTGTGGGATTATTATTAATTACCTTGTAACAGGTCGAGAAACTTGAGGAATTTGCTTGCCATCGACCACACGAACGGTAACCAGATTTCCAATGTCGCCAAGTGCTCGACGATTTGTCTTTCCTCCTCCTGCTGCTGCTGCTGCTGCCATGTTCTTCTGCTTGATAGCACCCTGGACTCGTGCCTCTCCTGTAAAATTTCACTAATAAATCAAATAATAATAATAATAAAGAACAACCTTTGATGATTAACTATGGATTGAATCTTTAAAAAAAAAAAAGAACAATCTTTGATGATTAACTATGGATTGAATCTTAAAAGGAAGAAAAATCAAGATAGAGTAAAAAACAAGAATCTGACCAGAGTAAAGACTAAAGGATTTACATATTTACAAATGAAAGGACAAATTCGCCACCATATATTTTTAACGGGGAGAAATTCAAAGCCAAGGAAAAGAAAATCAATAATCTGGTCAAAATAAAGCAAACCTATGACTCTTCAAACCCCAACACAACCACAATCAAATTAAAGTGATTATTAAAACCCTAATCTTGAGAATCAGATCATATTCAAGAGAGAAAAAGGGCAGTAAAAAAATAAGATTGCAATACATCAAAAAAGTTTCATAAAATCAAAGAAGCGGTGATTTTTTACATTCAAAGGGCAATCAACTGAAGAACTCAAGAACCCATTATCACATCATAAATCAATCAATCCAATACGCAGAATCATGGTAGATGATAATAACACACGTTTTTTGATGAAAACACACACACACACACGCAACGCATCATGATTCAATACCAATATTCTGCTGTTGAACCGCCTGTCTTCTTGAAGCCATTATCCCAAAAACCTTCGAAAAATCTTTAAACCTCTTCTTCTTCTTCTTCTTCTGTCACGCTCTTTCTCTCTCTAGCTCTCTTTGTCTCTCTGGTATCTGAGAAAATTATGGGGAATTTTGATGAACGAGAGAATATAATTAAGGTTAAGTTGAGGCCTTCTTGCTTTAATCCGCAACGGTCAATTTTTTTTGAAATCTGTAGTCGTTGGATTCGAAGCCGATCTGACGGTCTTAGTTTGCCTTTCCATATAAGCCCGATGCGCTATGGTTTTTGCCTTTTAAGACTGCGACTGCTCTGTTACTGTTGTGGTAATATATAAAAATGGGAAATTCTCGTTTAATACACTCTATTTAATATTAGTTGTGAAATAAATTAATGCAAAATATTTTATCTTATTTAGTTAAACATATTATATTTAATTAAAATTATAACTTAAATGATCAAAAGTACCCTTAGACCTAAAAAACTAATAATAATAATAATAATAATAATAATAATGACACATGGAATTTTGCTTCACATGTAATGAGTAGTATGAAATTATATTCGGTGCAATATGTATTTTTGTTTTGAAAATATTATGTAATATAAAGTTATTTTGTGCAATTTAATAGAAAATTTGATAGTCCAATCTATTGGAAAAAAAAATTGTATAATTTAGTTTGCAATCTGGTAGGGTTTGTATGTAATTTGATAATACTAGTATAAATTTTTAAATGTAATAGTATTTTTATTGCTTTTTGAGTTTTATTATAGTTATGAATTTGATAATGGTAGTATGAGTTTTAAAATATAATAGTATGAAATTTTATTGATAGTGTTGAATAAAGTAAAAGAAAATTAAAGGAAAAAATGAAATCATTAATAAGGATAAAATAGTATTCTTATGTAGTACTATAGATTAAATGTGGAGATAATTAATTATATGGGAAGTTAATATTTTCACTATAGTATTTGGGATAAAATATTTAACTAATAGATCATATGGGAATTGTCCATATATATATATATATATATATATATATATATATATTGTTATTTTTTATTGTGACTCCACCAATATCAAATGTGTCATTTTTTCTTAAAAATAAATTAACCATTTTTTTAAATTAAATTATACAAAAATGAGCAACATAATATAATTTAATATTTATTTTATTGTCAATCAATATGTTATTTATTAAATATTATTACAACTCAATACGTTTTTATTTGAATTGAACTCATGAAATAATATTTTAAATTAATAATAATTTAGTTTCTTTTTTTAATTATAAATCCACCTACAATTAGTTTCTTTTTATAATTATGTAGGAGTTTTTTTTAACATAATTAGTATTGGTAACACAATTAAGATTAAAAATAATAATAATTAATATTGAAAATAATAAAGTCATTTGAATACATATAATTTAACCCTAAATAAATATATACATATATAAATATATAAATAATCACTTTTATGTTTTTTTTGGTTTTTTGTTATTTTTTTTATATTTTTTATTATTGGTGATGTCTAAATTTTCACCTATTTTTATCTATTTAGTGATCAGTTCGCTAGTTTCTTTTATCTCACTCAGTCTTCCTTTTCCATTTTCTTCCAATAGTTTGACCTATCCAGAAAAATTTTCGGCCTACGAATTGGTTTCGATCCTTCCGGTGATACCAGAAGTCGTTATTCCTTATTCGGAAGTAACCTTTTCTTTTCCTTAGGCAGTACATCCCAACAAAATTGATCCCTTTGGATCTTGGTCCATGATGGCCTTTTTATTGATTTTGACGATTAGATCTCTCTATGAATGGAAAAGAGGTGCTCGGATCAGGAGTAATCACTGGTGATATGGCAAAAATTGATTTTATTGTGAGTCCAACAATATCAAATTTGTCACTTCTTCCAAAAATAACTTGACCACTTATAAAAACAACACAGTATATTTTAATATTTGATCTGCTGACCATCAACATATTATTTATCAAATATTATTAAGACTCAATACTTTTTTATTTAAATCGATCTCATAAAATAATATATTATGTTACTATCTCAGAAACTGCGCAAGACAATACAAGTGCGAACCCGCATCGAGTGGAATGAACACTATGCCATCAATTATAATAGATTTGGACAAAAATCAACTAATTCCAAACCCACTAAGGGAAATGCCGCCTCTAAAAACAAATATTTCTAAAGACGGTAATCTTGAAAGCATTCACGTTATACTTAATTTTATATCGAGGTTTAGAATTGAATTAATTATGTTATGTATGCATTTACATTTTATATATTAATCACTTCAATTTCATTGGGATATTTATATTTTATTTAGCATATTTATATTATTATTTGCTCACTGTGCAAAGGTAATAATGACAATAATTCTCTTCATACTGAAGTTGTAGTAGACCTACAATCTATGTTGGATAGTAAAAATAATTTGGTTAAGTCTTTGGAATGGATAAACAAAAGTTTGGAGAGGATGGTGTTGATGAAGTAAAATTACGTCTACTTAGGAGAAGGGGAAAGGATGAAAGGACGCTCAATCTTTCAAAAGTGGACGAACTTTCTCTATTAGTTTTTTGTGATTTTGATCCTAAAAAGTGGTAAGAGGACTATTGTAGTAGAAAAGAGATCTGGTAATTTATAATGTATCAACGATTTGGGGAAAACAACTACAGGGAAGATATATATTTATATTAACATCGAAAACCTAGAGGCAACAGTAGATAATATATGAGTTATAGGGAGCTCTTTTCTCACTGGTTGCATAAAAGAGAGATAGACGTACCTACTATTCTACATAGTTAACAATTCACACAATAATTCATAGTTGATAGATATACGATGATCGAATCTTCAAGACTGTGGTATGTCATAATCCATCAAAAGATTGTGAAACGAGATGTACAGTGGAATTGTTGATGCAGTGTTAAGAGGTGAAATAGGTGGCTCAAGTGTTGGTACTCACGTTGTCTTGCATGCGACATTTACTGGCGATGCTCAATTTATGATTCAAAATTACCAAGATGCTATGGCAATTTACCAGTGGGCGGGATCCTGATTTGTTTATTATATTCGCGTACAATCCTAAATGGCCGAAGATTGTTCTCTTCATTGATAAAGAAATCTAAAACTAGAGGATCGACTGACGCTTTGATGAGAGATCTGCGTGATAACAATTTTTTTTGAAATATTATTTCAGGTGAGTATAAAGAGATTTTATTTTTGTCATATTATTTAATATAATAGTAATAAATTATTAATATTTTTTTTAATTTTTTATTAATTTTTATTTTATAATTTTATTTTAGTTATTTACACTGTGAAGTTCAAAAAGAGAAGTTTTCCTTATGCTTTCTATCAAAGTAAGACAAATGCTCAAATGCTAGCGTTATTGATCAAATCATTTCAACTAGTATTTCTGATAAAAAGAAGATGCAAGGTATTATTCTGTTGTATCTGATTTGATGATTCATGGACCATGTGTTCATTTACAAAAATCTTCTTCTTGCATGGTTGATGAAAATTACACAAAGCATATTTCAAAGAGGTTTGTAGATACTACCACTGTCAATAATGATGGTTACCCTGTATATAATCATAGAGATATTGGAAGAAATATTACAAAGAATTTACATATAATCTTTATTTATTGATGAAGTATGAAGCTCATTTGTTGAATGGTGTAGCCAATCTAGATGTATCAAGTGTTTGTTCAAATATGTGAACAAAGGTAATAACAAGGTCACTACAACATTCTATCGGAATAAAGATGGGGGTGCAGAGGAGAAAGATATTGATGAGATCAACATATATTTTGATTGTCATTACATTTCTCCAAGCAAAGTGTCGTGAAGAATATTAGGTTATGAAATCCAGTATAAAATTGCACCTATCACGCTTTTGAGAAGAGCATAGTATATTGTATAATGATAATAATAATCAGTTGGGTGCCGTAATTAAACGCAAATCAACACATCATAACATGTTTTTAGGTTGGTTCGAGGTGAATAAAAAATATTCAGAAACACGAAGTTTGACTTATGTTGAGTTTTCTCAAAATTTTGTTTGGAAGTCAACAACAAAAAACATGGAAACCTAATCATCTATCTTTGTTCTCATTAGCACGAATTTACTATATTCCTCAAAGAGAAGGTGATAACTATTATGTTCGATGTCTCCTGAATGTAATTCGAAGATGAAAAAAGTTAATGACACACGATACGATACATATAACGATGCATTTTATTCGCTGGGGTTGTTATTAGATGATAGAGAATATATTGACGATATATTAGAAGCAAGCAGTTGGGGATTAACGCATTTTGTGAGATCTTTATTCACAACCTTGATTGCATCAAAATCTTTAGCATGTCTCAAAAAAGTGTGAGTTGAAAAAATTTATCAGATGACATTCTATACAATCAATGAAAGTTGAGAAAAAGGGGTCGCATATACGCAACCCCAAAATCTTATTAGTTGACCCCAAAATATTTTGGACAAAATATTCATGAATGAAAAGACTGATGACCTTACCACAATATATAATTAAATTTTAAAAAATAAAATTTATGCAATTATATACTTATATATATATATATATAGGATTGAGTTTAAATGAGAACTCCGTCATTATATGTGAACCTAGCGATTAATCCTGGCCTTAGATCTAATATTGCACAGTGCAATTATATGTCCAGGTTCATTGTGCTTTTTACACAGTACTTAAGTGCTAAAATCAGTCCAGTTTTTTTAATTTAATTATATATATATTTTTTTTTTTTTACGTTTTAAAACATGCAATATGTATCTTAAACTGTAGATCATGAGAATGTGATTAATTTGATATATATTTCATTCAAAACGAATAAAATTTGAAAAAGTTATGGTTTGTTGAAGACTTACTTATTTTTTTTTTTTCAGCCTGCACAATATCCAAATTTTAACTTGACAGAATTAATTCCGATTGAAAATATGAACCCAATTTTGATTGTGAGGGATTTTTATTTTTCTGTTTATGGCCTGTTCAATTAGCACAAGTTAAATTATACTGAGATATAGTTTCAATGAACTGGATGTT
>BMAC01000070.1:1862689-1880901 GCA_014905375.1 Phtheirospermum japonicum
TGTTGTATCTGATTTGATGATTCATGGACCATGTGTTCATTTACAAAAATCTTCTTCTTGCATGGTTGATGAAAATTACACAAAGCATATTTCAAAGAGGTTTGTAGATACTACCACTGTCCAATAATGATGGTTACCCTGTATATAATCATAGAGATATTGGAAGAAATATTACAAAGAATTTACATATAATCTTTATTTATTGATGAAGTATGAAGCTCATTTGTTGAATGGTGTAGCCAATCTAGATGTATCAAGTGTTTGTTCAAATATGTGAACAAAGGTAATAACAAGGTCACTACAACATTCTATCGGAATAAAGATGGGGGTGCAGAGGAGAAAGATATTGATGAGATCAACATATATTTTGATTGTCATTACATTTCTCCAAGCAAAGTGTCGTGAAGAATATTAGGTTATGAAATCCAGTATAAAATTGCACCTATCACGCTTTTGAGAAGAGCATAGTATATTGTATAATGATAATAATAATCAGTTGGGTGCCGTAATTAAACGCAAATCAACACATCATAACATGTTTTTAGGTTGGTTCGAGGTGAATAAAAAATATTCAGAAACACGAAGTTTGACTTATGTTGAGTTTTCTCAAAATTTTGTTTGGAAGTCAACAACAAAAAACATGGAACCTAATCATCTATCTTTGTTCTCATTAGCACGAATTTACTATATTCCTCAAAGAGAAGGTGATAACTATTATGTTCGATGTCTCCTGAATGTAATTCGAAGATGAAAAAATTAATGACACACGATACGATACATATAACGATGCATTTTATTCGCTGGGGTTGTTATTAGATGATAGAGAATATATTGACGATATATTAGAAGCAAGCAGTTGGGGATTAACGCATTTTGTGAGATCTTTATTCACAACCTTGATTGCATCAAAATCTTTAGCATGTCTCAAAAAAGTGTGAGTTGAAAAAATTTATCAGATGACATTCTATACAATCAATGAAAGTTGAGAAAAAAGGGGTCGCATATACGCAACCCCAAAATCTTATTAGTTGACCCCAAAATATTTTGGACAAAATATTCATGAATGAAAAGACTGATGACCTTACCACAATATATAATTAAATTTTAAAAAATAAAATTATGCAATTATATACTTATATATAATATATATATAGGATTGAGTTTAAATGAGAACTCCGTCATTATATGTGAACCTAGCGATTAATCCTGGCCTTAGATCTAATATTGCACAGTGCAATTATATGTCCAGGTTCATTGTGCTTTTTACACAGTACTTAAGTGCTAAAATCAGTCCAGTTTTTTTAATTTAATATATATATATATTTTTTTTTTTACGTTTTAAAACATGCAATATGTATCTTAAATTGTAGATCTTGAGAATGTGATTAATTTGATATATATTTCATTCAAAACGAATAAAATTTGAAAAAGTTATGGTTTGTTGAAGACTTTGAGTTTCATTTCAAATTTTTGAATTTGCAGTTTATAGACGAAATTTTGCGATGCTTTTTGTATACAATCGTAGTGTTTTTTTTTCTTAATCTAATGTACTTTCTAAAGAACGATGTAGTGCTCTTTGTAAACGTTGATATATGTTCAAAATACCATTTTAATTAATTAATGCATTTTTTTACGTTATTACCATGCTGACATGTCATGATCTCAACCATCAAGATTATCCAATCTAATGGTCAAGATGAGTCCCTAGGTTCACATATAATGACGGGTTCTCATTTGAACCCAACCCTATATATATATATATATATATATATATATATATATATATATATATATATATATATAATATATATATATATATAGGGTTGGGTTCAAATGAAAACCAG
Source organism: Phtheirospermum japonicum (assembly GCA_014905375.1). Lineage (NCBI taxonomy): Eukaryota > Viridiplantae > Streptophyta > Magnoliopsida > Lamiales > Orobanchaceae > Phtheirospermum > Phtheirospermum japonicum. The sequence goes on from BMAC01000070.1 coordinate 1,864,534, forward strand.
TCCTTATTTGAGAACCTGAGAACTAATCTGGACCATATATTCATTGCATGTGCGAACATAGTACTTTGAACATAGTTTCAATGAACTGGATGTTTGCATGTGCGAACATAGTTTCAATGAACTGGATGTTTGCATGTGCAGTGGGCAGTGCTTTAACATTAATGGGATTTATTTACATTAGTGTGTGTTGAAATATGTTGGCAGTGCTTTCATATTCTTGTTGGTTTCGTAGTGCTTTTGAATTATATGTATAGTGTTTGAAATTTATATGATTATATGCTTTCACAATGTACAGTGCTTCCACAATGTACTGATTAGTAGAGCTTTTCTTATATATGTTCAGTGCTTTAACAGTTTAATTATGAGTGTTGGTAGAGCTTTTCTTATATATGTTCAGTGCTTTAACAGTTTAATTATGAGTGTTGGTAGAGATTTTCTTATATATGTTCAGTGCTTTCACAGTTTAATTATGAGTGTTGATAAATTTTGTTGAACAATTTGTTTCAATCTACATTGAAAGTGCTTTCAATAATGATTCATGATGCTTTGGATTTGATAGTGCTACTGATTTGTATTATTATTGATGCTGTCATGTCTTCTCAAATAATATCTTTGTTTCATTTATTTATCTATGTAATGCGTTTAATGTGTGTTTGTAGTGCTGGTATTGAACGTGTAATGTGCTTTGGGTCTCTGTTCGAATGCTTAATTAATGATGTTTTCTAGAAAAAAAAAATAGAGCAATATTTGACAATGAATTGGATACTTTGTGCAGTGGTTGTTTGAAAAATGAGTTTGTATTCCAATGTTTTTTTGTTTTTTTTAATGAATTGTACGACATTGCTTTATAAAAGTGTAACATAATGATAATGTGCAGGTAAGCCTGATGATATAAAGAAGAGCAAAGTAGCGAAAAGAAATTTGGATTGTGCTTTGGACAGTGAAGTAACAGTTGGCAAGAATACGAGACATAGTGACGCGTTCGCGGCGGGATTCGCATCAGTAAATAGTACAACTCATTGTTCGTCAATCAGGATCGTTGTCCATCGATCGAACCAAGTATTACCTGGGGCCAGCGGAGATATTGGCACGAACATCGTACATCTTGAACCCGCCAGTGTGCCTATTCCACCTATTTGAAGTTGATGCAGTTGAGTGATGTATTCACTGCCTGAAGAAAACTTTTTTTCACATTTTAATTTTCAGCATTAAGACTGTTTATCTTTCTGAGTACTTGGTATTTGTTTTGTGTTGAACTCTTGAATTCCTCGTAATTCACCTGACACTATTTGCTTGGTATCGACAAAGTACTGCTTCTTGTTTGTGCTTTGGTTATTTTATTGTGTTTGTTTAGTATGAATATGTTAATTTCCCATATTATTCCATAGCCAACACTTCATCTGTGAACTAAGAAAATAATCGAAGCATTATTTCTTAATAGTAAGAGCACTATTATATAACAGTCGAAGCATTATTAATTAGTAGTAGGAGCACTATTATATATTAGCGGAAGCATTGTGAGATCATCTGTTTCTCGAAGAAACTAGTACAACATACAGTCGAAAGCATTTCATGCATGATTTTTAACATGCATAAAAATTTATTATTTAATGTGCTGTTAGGTGCCAAAAAATCCTCTCATCCTTACTCTTTAAAAGAAAACGTAACAAAGCAACAACCTTTTTTTAAAAAAATGTTTAAAATATACGCACAGTATTTATAAAAAATGGAGGTTCCCACTAGGATGAACCATCATAACACCGCAGCGTAAGGCATATTCACATTATTTATAAACGAGGGTCTCTGTATCATCTACCAGGACCACAATGAAAAAATAGTGTAAAAACAAAAAAATGTTGCAACAGTCTCACGACTATGCAACAGGATAAAAACATATGAAACAAATGAAACATGCAACATGATAAAACATATAAAAACATGAAACATGATAGCTCATGCCACAGGATAAAAACGCAAATCATATGAAACATTAATTGAAGAGAGCACCACATGCAACATGATAACTCATGCAACAGGATAAAAACGCAAATCATATGAAAACATTTATTGAAGAGAGCACCATACCCATTTTATTTTGTAATTACCAATTTTTATTATTTTTCTTATAATCAAAGCAGTTGTAACTACAAAATTGCATATCTATAAAAATTATGCAAAATACATGGAATTATCAAAAAAAATCAACTAATAAATTAAAACCTTATTTGTCGAATAGGTGGCGTCAAATGACACAACATCTCCGAAAGTAGCAAAGTTCCTCCTACACGTAGGGTCAGCCCAAAATAATCGAGTCAACTTCTCCTGCTCGTCAACAGCATAGTCAAACACGAACGCCGAACACAGTTCTTTCTTCCTAAATAGATTCTCCAACAATATTTGAGCATCAAACCCAACGACGTATGCTTTCAAATCACGTGCAAAGTTCTTGAATTCAACTTTTGTACAACTTATATTCGAATAACCACCCACAACTTCCTTAAAAATCCTATACGATCTCGTAGCACCGATGTTCGCCCTAGCACAATTAAGCATGAATTGCTTATGAGCAGCATCAAGATTTCTATTATCTTTAAGGAACGGCTTGTATAGATCAGAAACTAACATATGACGATGACGTTCAATAAACTCATTAATCACGTAACCTTGACCGGGACAAAACTTAAACTTGACACTTGCCATACACCCACAACGTTTTGACATTCGCCGTAATTTTTTTTTAAAGGAGTAACCACATTGTTTTCATTCTCACACACGACACTATTTGTATTATCGGGCGTAGCTTCCTTATCGCCCTCTCTATTACAAAAAACATATTTAAGCATAATAGTGTTGTCGCGAAATCTTTTCTCCGATCCAAGACGAACATCGAAACCACACTTGGAAGCATAATTTCTATAGAACTTGATACCTTCTTCTAACGAATTAAATAATTGTCCCTCGAAAGGTTTCAAACTCAATTCACAATATGGCACATAATACTCCGTTAGCCCAGGAGATATCTCGACGTGAAACTCGGTCCAGCCGCTGACATTATTGTTGCCTGCAAAAACAAAAAACGGCACTGTTTATGGAAAAGAAAGAAAAAGAATCAGAACAATTAGACGGTGCTTCTTCAATGGTACAATTGTGCTTTTATTAAACCAGCGCAGAACAGTAGGCGGGTTCCTAAAAACTACAAAACGTTCTGCCGAAGTAAAGTAATTCCGATTGGTGCTTTTCCAATATATATCGATGGTTTTACGTAGTTCTATGACGGTGCTTTCTATGGAACTTGATGAAAATATTTTCAACTATTTCTTCAAGCAACTATATTTTTGTCGTAAAAAATACAGATCACCTCAAACAATCTGGACAATTATATATTCTTGTGAAAAGAGATGGAAACGTTGGATAAAAAGATAATTAATCGCAAAAACCAGAAAGGATGAGAACAACTGGAAGCCGACCTGTTGATTCCATCTTCTGAATAATCGGTGAATTGGACGATACTGGAGATTGATACTGGTTTAGTTAATACCTTATACGAATAATAGGATTCAGATTGTATAAAAGGGAACATACGTTAAAAGCTGGGATTGAATATACGTTATTATGGTATTCTTAATTGCATAGATTTTAAAAAGACAATCTTAGCCCTATTATGATTTAAATAAATTCAAAATTCCTTTTATTATTAGCCTTTGATCTTATTTAATATATGGTCCAGATTAGTTCCCAGGTTCTCAAATAAGGACTAGGTTCTCATTTGAACCTAATCCTATATATATATATATATATATATATATATATATATATATATATATATATATATATATATATTATAAAATAAAAATATAAAATCCTTCTATCTTCTTCTTCATCCCAAAACCTCTCTCATTACCTAACCAAAATCCACATTAAAACTTAAAACCTGAAGAATGGAGGATAATGATATGAACAAGATGAATAATGTAAGTGTTCTTGACATCTATCGTGTTTAATCATCCACATTGCTGTTTTAGTCATTTTCTCTCTCTTTTTTTGGGTGTATTACTATTTACTAATGTGAAGCCCACGATTTTTGCGGGCAAATATAAAAAATGTTAAAAAAATAAAATTTATAAGAAAAATAATTAAGAATGTGAATTATTATATCAAAAAGAAAAAAAATGTTGTTCACTTTAAATTTTGAATTTTTTTAATGCTACATTAGTTGTTTTGTTTATAATGATATCATTTTCGTCGCAACAAATAATCTCCAACCGTTTATGCTCTTAACTATCAATATTATGAAATAAAGATGACTTGTGCATTATACACGAGTTTTATAATGACACTTTTGAAAGATTTGTGATAGCTATAAAATAAAATAAAAATCTTAAAGTATGATTGTATTTTAAACTTATGTGGCGTCTCATTCCAATATAAAAATCGTTCAAGTTCTGGTATATTTCTATTTACATTACATCATTTTCACACTAAATAATGTTCGAGTGCATTTATACATACAATCAACAGGATTAGTTGTTAAATATAACAAATTACCCTTAATGTGATGTTCAAACCCGAAGAAAACAAAAATTGTGAAAATATTAAGGTTATCAAATATATATTTTATAAGTTTATCATATTCATTCGAGAGATGAAGAATATAATTGAGACCGAAATTCTTGTAAATTCTGAAATTCTTGTTTTCATATGTAAATTCGGAATTTTTGTTAAATTTATTTTTCATTTAACTTCCTTTCCATTAAAAATGTTCCCAAACAATGTCTCAAAGTGGTATCTTAAATTTGTATTTTTTTTTTATATTTTTCGGTCTTCTCATATGATTCAAAGTGGTATTTTTAAATAGAACAATGTTGGTGGTGGCATTTTTATAAGATAAAGACAAAAATAGTATTTGGATGATTTTCCCAGATTTTTTTTATTGTGCGACACAATATAAGAATATATAACTGGAAAGAGGGTTCACTTCTAGAACTTGAACAAAATGAATCCGGTTCACATTGGCTTTAGCCGATTGCAAACCATTTTTTGATTATTAATATTTTTTTGAATTTTAGATCCTAAAATTAATTAGCGTAGGAAGTAGGAACAAAAGATTAATCGTACGAATCTAAAGAAAACTATTGATAAATTTAGGTAAAAAGGAAACAAAACACTTAAAGCCTACAAAAAAGAAAAACATATCAGCATAACATCCTATTCACTATATGACAATTCCAGGTTGGTTCGGAACCAAAGACCACGAGACGTTTCGTGTTCACTTTTACGTTAAAATTGGAGATCGGTTACGTTGCCTCAGATTAAGGTTGTAACATAAAAGTTACTTATTAAAGTATATATCCAAGTTATATAATATGTGGAAAAAGTACTTCCAATAAAAAATGACCAAACAAAACCCAATGTAATTCCAAATTCTAGAAAGGCATAAAACCATCAATTTTTAAACCATATGACTATTTGTTCCACTTCAAAAGAAGGCAAAATCCTCGTACATGGTAACATGGAAAACCCAAGACCTTGGTAAAAGCTAAAATCTATTTGAATAACACAAATAAAGATCAAATCAATTGTCTTCAGGATATTCATTACAAACCCTTCTCAAAAACAGGATTATAAAGACCCGCCCATTGAAAAGTAAAAACAACAAAATATCCCTTTTGGCGCCAGGTGGAAAAATACACTACGATAGGATCCAAGTTTCAAAGATTTTCTAGTCGTACAAATGAAAACTATAATCCGACAATTATATATTGATATAAATGGTCTACCAACTTAAGCAGAGTTTGGAGCAGTCTCAGGTTTGTCCGTTTCCAAGGGCTTGGCAGTAGCCGGCGTCACCTCATTTTCGGGCCCGGCAGTTTCACCAGCACCGGCATTTGGGCCCGGGCTTGAGTTAATGTTGTCAACTCCTTGAGGTTGCGGTTCACCTCCCTGGGAGGTTGCCGGTGAAGGTGGCTCGGGAGGGGGGGGAGCTGGTTTTGCGGGCTTCGGTTTCATCATTATCGGCCAGCAAAATCTGTGAAAGCAAAGTTGAATTTTAGGTAGCACAAAGAAAATTTTGAAACAACATTATAAACTCTGATCATATAGAAGCACCCAAAAACTAAAAGGCAAAATGTGCATATTAATTGGGGTTAACTTAATTATAAAAACATATTGTTGTCTATCAAAATTACAAAATAACACCTTGATATTTGTTTCCATTTTCTAAATTGTATTCGTCCCGTGCTCTAGTACCTTAACGTAATTGTAAGAGTGTGTAATTTCAATCTTGTAATTATATAGGTATGGCAAAAATGCTCCACTTAAATTTGGCAAAACAAAACTTGCATCTTTAGAAAGAATTCACAAGTTTCATCCCCAAGTCGTAGAAATCTTCAAATTGCCTTGGCAATCTCATGTGAGTTACTTGTAAAGAAAAATTGAAATTTAGGGTCTTCACTACTATATTTGCAGATATGGTGTGTTAGGAAAAATAAATAAATTTTAGCAGGAATTAAAAAAAAACTCAAATATTTTCCAAGCAATTTTGAAACTTCCAACAAATCAAAAATTTTAAATGGTGCTAGTGCTTTTGCCGTACAAATTAAAAAATACAAGTTTTGCCACACCCCAATAACTTTATGACTAAAATATACTCTCACAATACCTATCGAGTGCTTCAGCCTTCTTCCCTCACATCAGCAGACAAGAGAACAGGTGTCGCATGCGTTGGACGTGTATCTTGCTGCTGCTTTTTCTATCTTACCCAAGCTTCAGCTTCCAAACATTCATTCAAAACCTGGACAATGAACAAAAGAAAAGAAATACGTAAAATTCACACAATCCGTACAGTTCGATTATAAGCGTGTGAGTTTTTTGAGTTATTTATTTACCTTTTGTCTCTCTGCTAAATCAATGTGATCGAATTTGGGATCACTCGACATTGCTGCCTCCCTATAACTGTTGATGCAATAAATAAGTTGATCAATCACATGGCCCCTCTCCAGATACAAGAACAACACAACACGGTGTATTTAAGATCCATTAACCGATGAGAGCATTCAATTAAAAATAAATGACAAAATAAAAAAGGATTGTCTTCCAAGAACACCCCCAAAAGCAATTATTGTCAATCATGGTAGTCGACAAATAATTTGTAACAAAATCAAGTGCAGAAAAATAAAGTAACCTAATTAATTGAACTACTTTGACCAATTGCTGCATAAACCCAATAAAGACTGCAATTAAAATTCTAACCGGAAAACTAATAAAACTAAGAAATGTTAAGATAATTGTTCTTGAATTAACATGTTTTTCATATCTTGACATTTCATAACAAATGATTTTCACAAAACTATTAATATTAATCTTAAAGAAACAGTTTAATATATATTAAAGTGTTAATCTTATTTTCTTTTAATAGTTTAATATAAAAAATTGTGTTCAAAAACCATGTTTTTGAATTAAAAAACATGTTTTAATATTAACTTGTGGCAGTAAGGGTTAAGACCAGAAAAATTCCTTACAAATTCAAAATATTTGCCTCAGACCGATAAAATTTGATAATAGATAACGGTCACCTCCGTAATCATTGCAAGTCTATAAAAATCATCATCGGACAAAAAAAATGCTACAACAAATGCACAAATCAATTTACCCTATCCAATCGTTATTCTACATCAAATATAAAGCGACACCAACAGCAAATTAAAATTGATATCGACACGATAAAAATCAAATTACTTGTTCGCAAGTCCATTTACGATCAGTTCATTATCCACGTAAGAAAATACTCTGTGAATGAAATTTCCACCTCCGGTCATTCTTCAAAGACGATGAAATCTAAACGAGAATTTGGGAATGATGTACAGATCTGAAATCTTTTTTGAAAAAGAAAAAAAAAACAGTTCTAAAAAATAGATCTGAAATAGCCAGATCGAAAAAAAAAAAAATCTAAAAAAGGTTGAACCAAAGTGATAATTTTGGCGATTTGAAAAAGATCAAAAAAAAAAAAAAACAGATCTGAAATCGCCAGATAGGAAAAAAAATCTGAAAAAGGTTGAACCAAAGAGAGAAATAATGAAGAAGGTATTGAAATCGCCACGTCGTCCCCGGAATGATCTCCATCTGATAACTCAGCACTAATAGTTAACACAACTTACAGCAGTGGTGATGGAGTTGAAAATCGTGATTATATTCGATATAGTTCAGATGAAAAATTGTGGTATGTTCAAAATTTCTGAACGAACATTATACATATGTTCGAATATATTTTCCGAATGTTTTTCTTGAAATTTATCCTAAAAAAGTGTTCGATTATATTCTTCGAACACTTGTATAATGTTCAGATGTAATGTTCGAACACAAGCAGTTTGTTCGATTATTACTTTCGAACATAACGTGCTTGTTCTATAATTTTTTCGAACACTTTTTTTCAAGAATCGAACACAATGTCAACCGAAAATAGTATTTCTTGTCCAATTAGAAATTACTTGGTTGTAGACTACTCTTATTTATTTAACACAATGAGTTATTTTGAATTTAGAGATGAATTAGTAAACTGGGTTCGTTCGAATGGAATTAAAATCGTATGGTGATAGTAGTTCAAAGATCAGATAGTGGAGAGAGTGGAAGGCGAACTCGAATTTTTTTAGCATGCGAACGAAGTGGAAAATATCATGGCATGGTAGGACAAACTTCACAACCTGACGAATCAGAGATGGAGACCGAAGGAAAAAAAAATCCAAAAAGAGGCAAACTAGGACAAAGAAGTGCAGGTGTCCATTCATTTTAAATAACTTTCAAATGTTTGTTGATGGTGATGAGTGGTCACTACAAATAATATGTGGCATATGATTTGCACATTTTTGTTACCTTTTTGTGCCGCGTTTGCATGTGTTTCGCTTGTATGGATGGGTATTAGGAGTCGATTAGGCCTATTTTGTTAGTTTTAAATTTTTGTAGCGTTTGAACGGTTTTTATTACGTTTTCACTCATTTTTATATTTTTGGCCGTAGAATGACCAAGCGGGACCCACACACGCTCAGGGCATTCCATTCGACCCACTATGGAACGGACAAGTGAAGATAAGCAAGGGAACATAGCAAGGGCATTCCTCTATATTAGAGGAATAGAGTTCTAAAAGTCGGAGTCTCATCTAGGAAGCTTAATAGAATAATTTTTCTATTACCGGGGGATATCTTCCATTATTGTATCTCCATATAAGTTAGCATCTGGCTCGTTTGTTATTTCTTACATGGTCAATTTGTTTATGGGCTCGATCGCTGATAATGGAAGTTCAAGCTTGGAACCCAAATCATCATCGTGAATGACATCTTATAGCATGGAACCCCACCACTCGAATGAGGCTATCTCATCCGGATTCCATTTCCAAGTGGAGGATACTAGCTCAGCATATTTTTCTTAGGATTTCTTCAAGTCATCCTAGAGTTTCATTATAGTATTCACGGAGGACGCCTTGGCTTTAGACATTTAAAGGTCTTCCTTAGATCTTCTCAACAATTCTTTACCTTGGGCTACCAGGGCACTCTTTTTGATCCTTCAGGTGACATTTCTTATGTTTGTCCATAAGATTCTGAGGTATGGGGGAGTTTTAGTGAGACCATGTGGTGATGGGAGAGAGGTAGGTAGAGATTCATCTTCGATGTTCTTTGAAGCTTTTTCTGCTTTTTCTGCCTTTTCAGCCCTATATGCTTCCGCTTTCCTTTGAGTGTCGGAAGGCTTGTTAGTAGGCATCTTGGGTGGTGTAAGTTCAAAGTTCTTAAATAATGGCTCTTTAAGAGAAGAAGTTGACATATCGATTGAGTAAAGTTAAAATATGATATTATAGATATAATTATATGTAACGTCTCGATTATCAAGACTGCATGAGGGGCATATGATCTTTTGTCTTATCTCGAATTGAGATACCAGTTGCGGTGAACTGGTTAAGAAGACAACATTAATGGAACTATTGTTCCACTTAGAGATTTGGATGCCCTGGATGATTTGATGAGCTCATTTGGGGATTATTTGGTCTTGGGAGTTAGATCTTCCAATTGCTCATAAGGAAAGGGCCAAGCTCTTTGGGTTTGTAAGAGAAAAAATTTGTTCTTCCAATGTTTTGTGTTCGGAGGAAGATCGGTCAGAAAGAGTGAGCTTTATGGCGTGATTTCAGATAAAAGAAAGTGGTATTAGAACCCTTAAGTACAAAACAATAATAGAATAAGTTCGCATCAGGTTATACCTTATAAAATACGCATAATATTATGTATCTTGACATGAGGGGAATGTAGTTTGGAGGATATTAATTGACAAGTAATTGGTACTTTGTGCTAACGGCGGTAAGAAAAGGGTGGAAAGGCAGGCATAGGCCACTTGTACTTGATCTTCGAAAAAGGAGAGGCTTTTCTCTGGAGGGTTTTTTGCTATTTCCATTTGATTAGAATAGATAATATTAAAATTGGTTTATGGTTCGAGAAGATTTTTTAATTCGAATCGAGTTAGCCCCTTCACTATGGAGGACGAGAAGGAAGACTGCGTGGTGGCTCACAAGGTATTGTTGTTCGAGTTGACCTCGATTGTAACTATGGTGAATTCATGAGGATAGGAAGATAGTAAGGAAGAGATAGGAGAGGTGGTGTCCTCGTCTAATGTATGTGATATATTTTGAATACTTGAATTGTTAGGCGACATGCTTGGTGGTATAGGGATAAAAGAGTATTAATGGGAAAGAAGAAGAACGCGGATTATGAATCCTTAGAAGATATTTGAAAACCAATTCGGATTCAAATATATGAGTGGTGAAGAGAATGTACCAATTGTGCCAATGATGAGGGTTTTGTGCGAGTTATTTTATTTGCTATAAAATGAAGAAGAGTCATAATCTCCTTGAGAGTCTGATTATAAAGATCACGAGTAGTGTGTTGATAATGGAGCTTTTGGTGTCCTATTTATATGAAGGATGGCCTGATAATCCTAAGTTTCATATAACTTTATATGGTGGGCCTTGTGTGAACACATATATAGATCTTTGGCTGTCTTTCAAGATCGTCCTTTTTGCTGAATGACTAGGGATTTTTGGGAAGCCCCTTGGGAATTTTTGAGTTATGTGAGCTTTCTAGGTTTTGACAGTGCTACAGTTAGATCTTTATAGCACATACAATAGGTAGATGGGTAAGAATTCTTTTTGGTCATCTCTACTCGCTCTTGCCTCTCAACTGAGTAGAGTAGCGGGGACTCCTAGTGTGGTCAATAGTATTAGCTCGATCAGATTGTCTTGAGCCGAACGGACGCCTTACCGAACTAGCATCCCCTAACCCGAAGTGTGCGAGGGGACAACCTGATCAGGTAGAATATTCTAGTCTTAAGTACATGAGATGCTGAACTGATTGATGTCATCCTCCAGCCCGGAGCGTGCTGGAGGACCGAACTGATTGATATGCAGTTGCACCTGATGACTAGGTGACCTTGGTCTGATGAAGGGCCATCCCAATGCGTAAATCATAGGCCTTGAGTCCCAACAGCTGATGGGGTTTGAGTTGAGAATTCGAAAAAGAGTCATTAAGAAATGATCTCTCCTTATTGATCAAGTCGCTACCTCATATAAATAGGAACTCATGCCCTCGTTCTCACTTGAGCGTTGGAGTGTCTACACCAGGAGCACTCTAATGAGACTGTCGCTAGCTGAGCTTCCCATTAGATCGAATGACGTTCAAAGAAGCCTAGGGAACAGGTTGGACGCCATTAGATCATATTTATGAGGTGTCCAGCTATTTTGTACGCATCATTGATTATATTACTAGTAATGAGTAGGATGAAAAGTGCACATATATTAATCTCAAAACTATAATACCCAAACTAAATCTTAAATGCGTCTTTCCAAACAACAATGAAACAAACATTATCATGTAAGATCTTAAAACATCATTATTGGTTATGGTAATTAAATTACTGCTTGTAGTAATATAACGACATGTGCATGAATACACTAGGAGTTATTTGATATCAGCAAAATCAACCTTAAATTGTGCATATCCATCCATAACACATTAAGCAAACACTCACCAAAAGTATATACTTACTACCCAACTTTTTCTAGAAAACTAAAAGAAAAAAACATTTAATAATCAACGAAAACCATAAAATCTTTTCACGAGTCTCAGTGGCATGAATGTTTCACGGATTTTGTGCCTGAAGCCAATATATTCTTGCTCTGTAGGTTATTTTTCTTCTCAAGACCTTTGCTTGACTTGATATCAAAAGAATTATTCTTCGTTGTTATCTTAATAAAGAACTTGTTACTAAATGTTCATCAACGATGATTTTTACTTTCATCCCATTATGTTAAAAAATAAACCTAATAAAAGGCAAAGTAACCCATTTATTTTTATGATTCGAATGTAATCATTTTTCCAATAGACAATGTAAACATGCATGAATCGACAAACATTTTCAAAACAAATATATTACTTATAAGAAGTGGGGCAGGGAACATACTTACTTGGTTTGGTAATGTTATTACTCTTTGTGGTAATGTAATCACAAGTGTATCAAATATCACAATAGTAATATATTCTCCATAAATGCATTAAATCAACAAAAACCAACAGTTTTAAAAGGCGAAAGTGTTTGTCTGGATATAGTTATAACTACTAATTTTGGTAATATAATCACTAAATTGTAAAACAACATGATATCACCAAAATCAACCTTAAATTCTTTAAAAACATCATTGATCAACAATTTAAAGCAACCTAAGATCTAGGGTTTCTAAAACCATCAGCAACAAGCTTACACTGTAAAAGTCCAATATTTCCACAATTTTTCATAACTAGTTGAAACAATCTTCGAAATAGTCGAAATCGCTATACAAACTCGAATCATAACATTACATTTTTTGACCTTTTAATTAAGATTCTCGAGTGCGAAGAATGCATTGTATTCCTTGCTTTGGATGACAATATCCACCACTTTCTGAGCAAAAATTAATCTCAAATCTTTGGGTTTGAGATAGAAATCAATTTGGTAGCGATATTTTTTAGAAAGAGAATGTGGAGAATAAAGAGAAATGTTTTTTGAACATCGATGAGAGAGAATGAGAAGTTGCAAAGAGATAGATCTTGAACTCTAGGGACAGAAACAGGGGTTATGGGAGGATATACTCGCCCTATCACAAATGTGTTTTTAGACAAAAAAGAGATTATTAATGGATAAAAACAGTTATTATTGAGTATTTATCTGGCAATCCTTTTTGTAGAAATCATTTTTTATTTCTAATTATTTCTAGTTAGGAGATAGCAAATAAAAAATAAATGAAAATGATCAATTATAACCGAAACAAGCTAATTCCACGATTCGATTCGCTGTTTAATTTATGATTTAGAAGGAATAAATTTAATTCGGAAAATACTTGGGTGAGACCGGTCTCATAGTATGAGACCAGTTTTTATCATACCCATTTGTGCAACCCTCCCACTGCCCGCCCAACCCTAACCCTAAATATAAAAGAAAAAAACCATTCAGCTGCAGCTAGACGTGCACAAACGGTTAAAACCGGCCGGTTAATTAACCGGCGGTTAATTTAACTAGTTTTTGGTTAACCGTAACCTAACCGGCTGAGAACCGGTTAAGGTTACGGTTAACTGGAAAACAGGTGGTTAACCGTCGAGTTTTTTTTTTTAGCAGTCGATCGACTGCCAGATCGACTGATGGATCGACTGAAGGACAAAGAGTTCTGGTTCTGTGAGTACTAGTCGATCATGCAGTCGATCGACTGAGTATCAGTTGATCGACAGTCAGTCGATCGACTAAAAATAGTCGATCGACTGAAGGACAGAGAGTTCTGGGTTTTTTTGTGTGTTTTTTTTTTTTTTTGAAAAAATTAGTTTTAAAAAAATTAGGACTTGATTTTAATTCTAATATTAAAAATTTTAATTTTAACTTTTAATATTAGAATAAACTTGCCTACGTATCCTCGTAAAGGAATCAAAAGTTCACGTAGTTCGAATTTTTTTTTTTTTGAAAAAAAATAAGTTAAAAAAAGAACTTGAATTTAATTCTAATATTAAAAGTTAAAATTAAATTTTAACTTGTAATATTAGAATTAAATTGCCTACGTATCCTCGAAAAGGAATCAAAGTCCACGTAGTTCTTTTACTTACCTCACTTACCTACTTACCTATTCGTCATTGTCGTTGCTTCCCGAAGTGGTATCGTAATAGTCGCTCTCTTCGTCTTCATCCAATTGCATTTCTTGTTCTCTTTTCTCGGCCTTCACCTAGTCATTCATCAACATTTGATTTTCAAGATTTTTGGATGTTAAGGTACACCGACGCTCATCTAACATGTAGCCTCCCGTGCTGAAGGCCTGTTCAACAGAAACTGTCGAAACAGGAACGGCGAGGACCTCCTTGGCAATCCTAGATATTGTGGGAAAAACAATTGCCACTTTTGACCAAAACTGCACAAGATTGTTAGTAACACCATCGGGGTTTTGTGGAACCGAACTCGTTTCAAAAACCCCTAAATAACTATCTAATTCTATTGACCGACTAGCACTAGCCCTTTACCGTTTTCGTTTAGTATCTTCAAGAAATCTCATATATGGGGCTAGAGCCCCTCGAGGGTCGTTGAGTCTTGTAGTAGAAGTGAAGGGGGGAGGGGAAGGGGACACATTAACATCACTAGAAGATGAAGATTGATCATAATCATTAAAAATTTGAATTAAAGATTGTTGTGCTTGGTGAGCAATACTAATAGGGCTAGGAATTTCACGATTAGAAGCCTCTAAAAAAGGTGTTAATGCATCATAATAAACTTTAAGTAAGTTTTGAAGACCCTCCACCCGATAATCCGGGTCTAAAATTTTGCAATCAAAAAAACCTCAGGAAAGTAATGAAAATATTTGACCCATTTTTCCAACATACTATGAATAATTTCACCTAATTCATCGTTATGGTATAAAGAACTAATAACAAGTACAATTTGAATACAATGATCAAGAAATATTGAGGAGGTAGGATAATAAACACCGGATAAAACCACTGTGGCATCGTTAAAAGTTTGTAAAAGGGACATCATATTATAACAATCATCCCACATATGCAAAAATAAAGTGAAATCGACATCTTCATTATTAAAAAACGTACACAATGCATCTTTATATTGAAATGTATCATTAAGTAATTTATAAGTAGAGTTCCAACGATTTGGCACATCTAATGAAAATCTTTTTGGATGCAATTGGTTGGCCTTGCAAAATCTTCGCCATTTGTTTTGAAGCGAATCGTGGTTTCGTAGATAAGATATAGCACTCCCGTATTTGTCAGGATGCTTCTTCTCCATGTGGTATTTGAGCGACCCGTAGCCTTTATTTTTTTTAGAACCGAACGCGTAATGAGAATTTCAATAATTGCATTGCGCTCGTTTTTCGCCGTTGATCGTCTTTTTTGTGAAAGGCAAACGAAAGATGCGGGAAACAAACTCCCTCGGTCTCGATTTAGGCGGTGGCATATCACCCGTCGCTTCCTCCTCGTCCTCATCCAAATTGACGGCCGCTTCTTCTTCATCGGAGCCCTGTAATTCCTCTTCAAAATTGGTTTGTTGTGAGTCGAAGTTGATTTGATTATATAGGTTCTCAACTTCTTCCGCCGTCATCTCATCGGAAACGCAATCTCCGGCGACGGCCAAAAATTCTCGTCGAGATCCTCGACCTCGAACTCGACAAGAAGAGGTTGGAGTGTTGGTATTAACATCACGAGAAGAGCTTGCCATAGTGATATTATAAAAGAGAATTAAGTAAAACGAGATTAGGAATTAATAATAAGAATATTATTGATAATATTATTTCTTGCACAAATTAGAAATTTGACTTCTTTAAGCTTGAAAATATAAGAGAAGAAGAAGAATAGTAGATGAATTGGTGTGATGATTGGTATTGGAGAGTGGGGTATTTATAGGTGTAGAAATTTGCAAAAAAAATTTGAAAAAACGGCCTTAACCGGCGGTTAACCGCCCAACGGCTATTTTCTTTTGAATTTGAGCCGTCGATCATCAATGGCTAGTTGATCTCAGCCGTTTATTTTCAACGGCTAATTCACAGATCAGTCGATCGACTACACAACGGGCCAATTTTAGATTTGCAATCACCGTTTAACTCCCTGCGTTCTAAATCTATGAGGATCCCAAACTTATGTATTAAAGGTCGGTGTCGTAATTGATAGCGACGACGGTAGTTTTTTTTTTTCTTTCATCTCCCTTTCTTCTTTTTTTCTCTCTCTCTCTCTCTCTCTCTCTCTCTCCTCTCTCTCTCCTCTCTCTCTTCTCTCTTCTCTCTATATATATATTATATATAATATATTATATTTATAGTATAAC
>BMAC01000070.1:1881206-1899531 GCA_014905375.1 Phtheirospermum japonicum
CACCAGTCGATCGACTGGTCTGTCGATCGACTAATGACCAGTCGATCGACTGGTCTGTGTTTTTTTTAAAAAAAAAACCGATTAACCGCCGGTTAACCGCGGGCAGTTAAGATTAGCTTTTTGGTTAACTGTAACCTAACCGCATATATATACAGTTGTGATTTTGGGCTATAGTGTGCGTGTTGATGTGTGTGTGCATATGTTTTGTTGGTTATGTGGGTGAGTGATAAGTGTGGGGTGGCTTGTGATATGGATGGTTCATAAATAAATGTTTGATTGATTTTTCGATGGTTAAAAGTATCAGAAAAAATATTAAAGTATCACAGCACACACTTATTTTTGTATTACAAAAGTAGTATGATATTTTACAATATCTGATCAAGTATCACAAAATATATTAAAAGTATCGGAAAATATATTAAAAGTATCACAGAACACACTTATTTGTGTATCACAAAAGTAGTATGAGTTTTTACAATATCGGATCAAGTATCACAAAGTATATTAGAAGTATCTGAAAAGATATTAAGAGTATCACAGAACACACTTATTTTTGTATCACAAATGTAGTTTGAATTTTTACAATATCTGATCAAATATCACAAAATATATTAAAAGTATCAGAAAATATATTAAAAGTATCACAGAACACACTTATTTGTGTATCACAAAAGTAGTATGAATTTTTACAATATCTGGTCAAATATCACAAAATATATTAAAAGTATTAGAAAAAATATTAAAAGTATCATAGAACACAGTTATTACAAAATATAGTACAATGTACAAGTATTAGAAAATATGCGATACTTTTAATATATTTTGTGATACGCGATCAAATTTCTTTAATACTTTTAATTATGTAAATGTAAGGCACATAAGTAAAAGAGATTAAATTATAGAATATGTAATATTTCAATTATATTTCGTAATAATTTAACAACATTTTTATGATATTTTGATTTTTGTAAAAAAAAAATATATATATGTAAAAATATATAATATAACATGTGTTACTTTTACTCGATTTTGTGATACTTTTAGTTGAATTTGTGATACTTTAAACTGAGTTTGTGATACTTTTAGTTTTTAACTTTTTGTTGAATTTGTAATACTTTTAGCTGGTTTTGCAATATTAAAAACTGGGCAGATTTTGAATTTTTTCCGGTGATTTTTTTTTTTAATTGACAGTATTGTAGACGAGTTGAGAGGTAGCAATTGATCAAAAACTTTGGCCGATGAATCGTTGTAGATATGAGGTCAAAGTTGATGATTTTGTAACTTTGACCTAGATTTATGGTGATTGAAGTATCAAATCGTATTTACGTTTTCGAATTTGAAACGAGGGAAACGAGACGGTTCAAATGGTATAAAATTTGTAAAAAAATATCACCAACGAAAAATGGCGGTGGCGACCGACAAGCGGCCGACGGCAGTGAATATGGTAAAATGGTCGGTGGGTTGTTTTTCTTGGGTCCGTGAGTGGGCAGCAATTTGGATCCGATCAATTTAGAAAATTGTAAATATGATCTCATTCTATTTGACCGGCCTCACCCAAGACCTGCCCATTTAATTCGATTCAACGTGACTAGAAGAACGGAAATGTGCGGTTACCTTGCATAGTATTTACTTGGAATCTAGAAAGACCTAATGTTTAGGGATGATTCGTCAGAAATCTCCGAGTACTTGTCAGTTAATTGAAAAAAAATAAAATGCACATACTTAATATCTTGGTTGCAAAATCCACATAATTATTAACTTCAATAACAATTTAGACCGTTAAATCCAAAAAGAAAATTACAGTTAAAAACAATTTGAGTCCACATGAATAGGAAAATTGTGATTATGTATTGGTGGAATCTAGAAGCTGAACCGCATACTACTACTGACGAAAAAGAAAAAATAAAAAGTTCAACGCAATGCAGGGTAGTATGAAGCTTTCTAAAGACGGTTCATTCTAAGATTTATCAGTTTCACTTGAAATTCAATATCACAAACAAACAATCGAGTCTATAGAAAGAGAGGAATACAGCAAGTGGAGGCAGTCATACTCGACAACCCAGGCTTTGATAGGTTAAGTTTCCCATTCACACCACTAGTCAGTCTTGTTAAGTGGCCAAGGAGCACCAGCCATCACAGCCTCTATCTCTTGTATCTCCCGTGGACACTTGGTCATGTTAACACAACCGTCTGAAGTGACATACTGGAAAAAGTACCCACATGGAAACAAATAAGATCTTGGCGTACATGTTATTAAAACGTGCATTTCTATTATTTCTTCCCAAAACCCAAGGTGACCATGCGGAAGAAAAATAAACTAGTTACGACAAGTGGCTACTGAAAACAATGGCCATTTTCTAAGCGAATTCAGGATTTCTACACATTGGATTAAGGCACCAAAGAACCATCGATGCTGCCCCTTCAATCCAACCGTCGAGCATTTTAAGGAAGGGAGATAGATTACCATGCACATGGTGGTCAATACATTCGGCAAATATAAAGCAAATGAGAGTAAATTTCACAGGAAAATCCTAATCTAAATACTGAGAGAAAGGGTAGGCAAGGTAACTTTACCACATCGCTCTCAATTCGGACCCCGCCAAAACTTCTAAATCTGCTGATCTGTTCATGGTTGAAATACTTTGATGTTCGCGTATTTTCCATTGCAGGAAGTAACAATGCATCAATAAAATAACATCCAGGTTCCACTGTTATCACCTGTAGTAAAACCAAATCATCTCAGAGCACTTTGCAATACCATAAATTTAATTCAGATAATAACCATAGAAATTCAGGTAGCGATGAATCTTGCACGAAAAGTAAATCTTGAGATGAGATGCATTCATCTCACAGACTTATGATAACACTGAAGACCAATTAGTAACACAACTGAAAGATTAAAAAAAAAATGTGTAACATCTCTCAGAAACCAGATAATAGTTTAAAGCTTATCCCGCCAATATTCAAGATATAACAGTACACATGCTTGTATGGGGTTTTTTAATACAAGGATGCATTCACCAGGGTTCCAATAAAGAAGAAAACATCTAAATTGTATAAAAAGCCAAAAGTGGAACCACGCGTAATTTTCATTTGCAATGAATAGAGAATGCGAATCCCATATATGTATATATATGCAGACAGTTTAAAGTTTTCTATTACATACCATCCCTTCCAAAAGTTCTCTGCTCGTACGCAGAGACTTCAAACCAGGTTCTTTGGGTCTTTCTGCTCCCTAAAATAGGTCATTAAATATAAATCAGATTGTGTCCAGGTCATTACTAGAGTAATTAATATTGCAAACAACAAAAGCATATGCAATAAACTATCACAAACACCTTTAGATAACCCCCAGGATCATGAGTATCAATCCCCAGCAGGTGCCCCAGGCCGTGGGGCATAAAAACAGAACCTAGTCGCTCATGAGCCATAGCATCAACATCACTTCAGGAATCAAAAAGATCCATAAATAGAATCAGATTCATACCAGGTCTGCACCAATGTACGCACAAAACGAACTTTAGGGGGAAAAATGTGAATATAACATACCCAGATAAGAGGTGTCCTTCCTTCAATGATTCCAGAATAATTCTTTCAGCAAGTCTGGAAATCAGGGACAAAGTTGTGAAAGAAACTCAGAAACAAACTTCCATATCTAATTATGAGGCTCATTTGGTTGGCAAACTTGTTTGTATAGAGGTTGACTTTTCAGTTCAGTATTTTCGTTAAGTTCGATCCATTATAAATTCTCTAAAACAAAAAGGCTTGGGGAAAAACTATTTCCTCTTCATTTTGTCGCCGTTAATATAAATACAATACTTTCCTAACAACTAGGAGAATCACATTCATATTCCAGAGAGCATTCTAGCTCGAGTCTCTTACTTGTGCATATTAACCCAGCTTACTCCAGGTCGCATACTGGATATGACAGCATTATGTGCACGAAGAACAGCCTGCAAATGAAGAAATAGTAATCAGACTAGTAAGCATTAGTCCAATTAGATTCCTACAGAAAAAAATGTATTATTTCCCACAGGCCACAAGACATCTAGTACAAAGACACTAGTGAGCTTCTCCATCTGTTACCACTCAAGTTTAGAACTTCATAATCTAATTCAGTATATAAAATTATAATTAGCACTAGTTCTTTCCCATATAGCCACCATTCCATTACAATACGTATAGTAATGGATAACAGATCTATGTGAAGTACATAACTTGTTCTGGACTCTTATTGTTAGTCTTGCTATGCACTGGTCAGGCGTCCTACAAGCCTTTTCATTCTTGATAAAATGCTTGAATAACAAAAATTTGAAAGACAGCATACAACCTCTAACGTAAGTCGAAATTGATGAATTGTGTAGGCAGTACTATATACATACATATATATATATATTCCAAATAAATAAGAACTTACATTATATACTAGGGATTGGTCGTGTGTAAATTTCCCATTGACCTGTATATACAATCAGAATTGGCAGCATTATTATACAAAAACTGTCGCAACACAAGTTGATAGACAACATGCGGACTATATATTCTCAGCAATGACCTTTACAACTAAAAACCATTTAAGTCTGACAAAATTATCTGCACTATGCAAAGAATTGGTTGTGGGTTTCACATGGAAACACATTTAATTACTTTAATGATCACGATAAGTTTCTTTCTTACGTTTTTGAGGTGGTTCATGACTGTATCCTGGGTAAAGAAAACCTTAGGGGTAATATAAGGCCCTGTAAATATTTCCTTACAATGTACAAGAAGATTTAAGATAAAAGGACGCCTATCATTGTATTAGCAGTATGAAGTGGATCACAGTTCCTTTATCAAGCAGAAATTAGATCACTAAATGGTCTGTTTGTCTTCGTTCAATGAGGCTTAAATTATAATACATTGTTTATGGTGACACTTTGTACATGACAAGAAACAGAAAAGAAACTGCTTTGCACAATGTTCTGTTCTTTATATTTTGCTTGTGTTGATAAAAATACATTTGCACAAGTAAAGAGAAAAGGTAAACATGTTAAACAGCGCCTCTGACCTTATTTTTTGGGGCTAATATATCTTTCATTTATTCTTAGTGTTTAATAATTGACATAACATACCACAGTTCTGGGTGGTTTTTCTATGATATCTTACAGGAAAAGAGATGCACAAAAATTTAAGTTGCAAGTTTGTGAGTAGTTGGAAAAACTTGAGAAGAATTAATAATATAACTGAGATCATATATCTCTGTCCATGTATATGTATGAATATCCATGCTTACCGGGAAGGAACAAGTTATATCAGAACCATAAAAATGGTATTCAGCTCCCATGTCAAGCAAAGCCATATCACCATCTTCCAAAGTCTAAAAAAACATATATATATTGATGTGAGATATAAATCTCCTTTTATCTACCAAAGATCGGGGGATTAGAACAAACATCATGGCCGCCATAAAATCCGTAATGATATCATCACATAAAGTCATAAACATAACAATTCATTAAAACACTTGCACAAAAGATGTAAGACAACCAACATAGAGTTAGGACTCAAGACAACAAGGCACATGATCTAATCATCCTCCTCCCATCCCTCTCCTCTTTCCCAATATAATCATTCTCCTTGTTAGACAGAGTTATACTGATACATTTTGGGAGCAAACTATATTAGAAAAAAGGAAACCGCGCAGAGACCAACTAGAAAGAGTGGAATCCGCTGGATAATATTTATTATTTTAAAATCCTTGATTGTCTTTACTAATTAGCTAGTAATTACCCACTTTACAATTATGTGTTATCCTAGTTTACAGCACTTTGTTTTGGTAAGTAGGTCAAGGGTATTGTAAGTTTCCTCCTTCGACGGAGTAATTGTTACAACGTTAAAATGGGCCAGAGAGTTTTGGGTCTCAAAAAAACCTTATCGTCTTTATTTTCCTTATTTGACGTTTATCTTGAAACCATGTCATCTGGTTCTGTTGCCGGCGTCATGGGCGACTCTCACTCAGATCATCCCGAGTTAAAGCTCTCCAGGACTCGGTTCGTGAATTAACAGACGCGGTCACAGAGTAAATGAAACAAAAACACCATCCATAGGTGAGAGCATACCACTGAATGAAGAGAAATCATATCCCCACTTTCCACATGTTGAGGGAAGCCCATCTATGGTACTATCAGATTACTAAAGACGAAACTCCACTCTGTTGGTCCATCTTTAAGGAGTATTGTAAGCCTCCTCGCAGCAATAACCCACTTGGTGAACTTGCGAACATCAAATAGAAAGGGAGGCATGTCGACACTTAAGTTTCTGAGTTGCAACTTCTGCTACTTCTGCTGGCAAGGGCTCCGTGCTCACGGACCAGCAAGTTGATCTCTTCACACAGGCCTGGTTGAATTGTTACATATTGATATAGCGCGAAGGCTGACACAACCAGGGTCCTTATCCAAAGCTATTAATTTAGCCCGAGATTTCTCCAGAAAATTGCAACTCGGGGGCCTTAGCCCATCTCACCCCAATCCAAATATCAGCAATCACCTAGTATTATTATCACTATCACGAATCCTCCTTCGCAAGTTGTACCACCTGCGCAAAAACCACTGACCAACTCCCCGCCAATCCGGCATCTATCCACAAGTGAACAAGAAGCTGGCAAAGCAAAAGGTCTTTGCTTCAATTGCAACGAAACATGTTTCGACGGCCACCACTGCAAACACTTATTTTGTATCCTTGGTATGAATGACGACAAAGCGGATGTCAAATCCAAGATGGAGGAAATGCAGCCAGCTAAAATCTCCTTGCATGCCATCATGGGAGCACACACTGGAAAAATGATGAAGCTCCGTGTCACAATCGCTGGACCCTCCCTCATTGAGTTAGTCAATCCGAAGAGCACACACAGCTTCATCGACACTTCAACTGCCTCTGAATTGGTGTTGCCTACAAAGATTCGCTCAGGTATAAGAGTGTCAGTAGTGAATGGAGAACATCTTCTGATCTTCAGAGTTTGTGACTAAGTCTGGGTCAATTATAAATCCGATGATGTCTTCGCATCGTCTCTTTTAGATACCCTTGGTTTTGATGTGGTCCTTGAATTAATTGGCTCACAACCTTGGGCTCTATTGAGCTCTATTTGATGGGATCTCACTGCTATGACTATGCAGTTTCACTTGAACGGCAAGAAGGTAGTATGGACGGGGGGAGTTAGCCGATACACACAGCACCATCCATTCCATTCAACCGATGTGTGATGAGAACTTATTGGAGATTACTTTGGCAGAATTTAGCCAGCTCTTCCAGGAGGTAACTACTTTGCCCCCTCCGCACACATGTAATCATAGTATTATTTTGACAGCAGGGCAACCATGTAATCATCGTATTATTTTGACAGCAGGATCCGACCCAGTGGTTGTCAGGCCTTAGGATGAAATTGAAAAGCAATGTCACGACATGCTACATAATGGTCACCCTATCCTTACACCAGAGGCAGTGCTCAAGACAAGGTTGAATCGAGGTGTGCACGAGGTACTAATTCTCTAGAATGGGCAGCGTGATGAGGATGCCTCGTGGGAACGTTTGGATGCAATTCGTGAGCTTTTGCACGATTTCAAGCTTGCGAACAACTTGATGTCCAGGAGGGGAGTAATGATACATTTTGGGGGCGAACCTATATTACAAAAAGGAAACCGCACGAAGATCAACTAGAAAGATTGGAATCCGCTAGATAATACTTATTTTAAATCCTTCAGTCTTTTCTAAATTAGTTAGTAATTAGCCACTTCACAATTATTTGTTTTCATAGTTTACTGCACTTTGTTTTGGTAAGTAGGTCAAAGGTATTGTAAGCTTCGTCCCTAAAAGGGATTAATTGTTACATCGTTAAGAAAGGAGAAATTTGATCCCAAGAAAAAGGGTCAGGGAGTTTCGAGTTTCAAGAAAACCCTAATGCCATTATTATTTTTATTTGTCTGTAACGTTTATCATTGAACCATATCACATATCCTTCAGCTTCTTCTTCCTACTAAATTATCGAGAATATTTGGCAATTCTTCGTCTGATTCCTCACTAATGTCTTCTAAATCTTCTTCAAATCGAACCCTTTTTTTCTGTCTCGTCCTCGCCAAAGGTCAGGCTGCCGCAGCTGAGGTTGCCGGCATGGATGATTGCCGGCGAAGAGTTGTCGGAGTGGGGGTTTCACACTGAGAGAGAAAGGAATGCTGGTTTTGTTTCAAAGAAATCCTGCTCTGTGCAAGTCTATTTTGAAAGAAAAAAAAAACGGATGGATGGCGCCCCGGCGCCAGATGGCGAATGGCGATTAGACGAAATCCTGTACTAAACCTCCATAATGCCCTCCATCAAGGTTATTCGACAACATTGCAAGCCATTACGTGAAAATGTTTCTTTTCTTATTCATATATGGTACTTGCAAACTGAAAGCCATCCTGAAGATGTGATTGTCGGGTGCTCATTTTGTTATTCGCCTACCAACGTCTTTACTTATACAATTCACCTAACCCTAAGAAAAAACCTAGCGGTTCCTTGTTCCTCATGCAACTATTTCTGTTAAATTTTGCATTTTAGCTAAAAATGTTAAAAGTTATATTCATTTTTCCAAATTCAACCCACAAATTACACGAGAAAATAAATTAATAGAATTGTAGATAGTTCAGTTTTAACACGTATGGGCTATAGCACGTTAACATATAGTAGTCTCACTCATAATGTTTCAAATGGAAACACATAACTGGTTGACATACCCTGTCATTAGGTGCGCCTGCGTGACCATAGTGGAGCACGGAACTGAAATAAGATAAATGGAGCAATTAGCTAATAATAGAAGCAATGAAACCCATTGTACAAGGCCAAAAAATTTTTCAAATAATCCATAATCGTAGGCATGATGTAATCAGGTGCGTAAGCTGTGAATGTTGATGTATCGCGGAGAAAACAGGAGAAAAACATACCTATTGACACCAGTTGCACATATACATGTGTATGAGCAGTGTCTACAGCCACCATACATGTATGTGTGATGAAGAAACAAACTCTCTTGTTGATACTCCTTCATACCTACTTTTGTTTTCCTCATAACCTATTCAAAAAACACGATAACAAGTCAAACTTCATCCGTCACTTAGAAATTTACACATAAGAAGAGAGTATGTGTACAAATTTGTGGAAAACAGTGATTCAACCGTATTTATATTGAACAAATGTAATATCACAAACCGTCTTGAACTCCACACATGTTCTTACTTAAAACCACGCAGGCATTTGAGTTAAAACCCTTACTCTGGATGAATAAACAATTACACGAAGATGAAGAAAATTTGCTCATCTCTCTGGAGTTCAATACAAAAGAATCGGAATTTAAGTTTTTTAAAGTAATAACATGGATGTCAAGGGGATATTAGTTGAAACACCGAACTCAATCATAATTTTTTTTATCGATAGCTTAGGAACTATAATTTTTTTAATTAGAACAAAACAACAATATTCAAAACAACTATAGCAGTTGAAAATGGAAAGAGGATTTTTCATGTTCGAATATATTCATAGGGTAAATCTATTTCCTAGATAGTCGCATGAAACAACAGCAAAAAGACAAATAGAACCAATGAAAGGTTTTTAATTGAAACAGGCATGAGGAAAGTCACTAAAGTCCATCAGATAAGCGAATAGGCACAGCACCTATCAAGTGAAAGTTACATAAATAAAATAATGCATCAACACTTGGAATATGACAATTTTTCTATCTACTAGGGATGCATAATACAAAATAGCAGTGCCATGTTCAGTGTAGACGTCAAAAAATACATAGCACTTCAACAATGATTCAGACTTGATTATATTGATCAAATCTAGTATCATAGAATTACAGCCCGGTCGAACTTTAGAACTCAAGGTCCATGTCCCTAAACAAAAGAAATTCCATCATAAAATTATCCATATTTAATTTCCTGAATATCTTCCCGAAAGCAATTGCACTGTTATTTTTGTTAGTATAGAAAGGATTGAATGAGCCTAGAAAGACATAGGAATACTCATGTATTAAGGTTGCTTTTTTGATATTCTCAACCACAGTAGGTGTGATCCCTTCCTACCCATATCATCTAGGGAAGGAGAGTAAATAGGAACCTTAATCATAAATTATAACTCATAAGTTACTTTATAACAGTAGATCAAGTGATTTATGTGTGGTTAGTTGCTTACAGCAATAAGAAAATATAAAAATAAAACCAGTAAGGAAAAATTAATGTGCATATCTGATCCCGAGAATTTAAAGAACGTGAGTAACTTATCATATGAAAAAAGGTCAAGAATGTTAACCTCAACATGGGCTTCAGAGCTTATATCATTAGCAAACTGGATGAGAGAAATCTCAAGCGCAGACTTTAAGACTCGGCATTCGGTCAAAATGGGATGCAAAAAATTTAAATCTGTCTTAAAGTTGTCAATCCCCTGAGAAAATATAAGCATTAAATCAACCTCCATCAGATAGCAGTAATCATGCATCAAAAACCCAATAAATTGCTCTCGCCTCAGAAATCTATGCAGTGTCCATTTGGTTCTGCTTAATGCTTAATGACTATTGCTGTCAACTGTAAATCATTATAAGGACAGAGTTCGGGATTTTTTGGTATACTATTTCAATATATATATTCCTGTCTTTGTTCATGACCATATGAGCTTAGATTAAAATCGAACCACATATGCATGCGTCAGGAGTACAAATGTGAGAATGTGTATGTATTTGTTTGCATGCCTTTCCATGCCTCTCAAGGTGTGAGCATATCAAGTATGTTTGCATTTATATAAACGAACTTGTATGTCATATATATACTTGCATGTATGCCGCAAAAGGTTGGGGATGATATATATGATTTCAAAAGGCAATATCACTAAGATTGTCATCATATCTATATATCCAAGTAAGTTCATAAGAAGATTTACTCTTAAAAAGTGACTAAGATCAACAAAATGTAAGAACCTCAAAGTCTGCTGGTTTAGAAAAGTTGTTGCTGTCACTATTGAGCCCATGCAGGAGATAGAGCAATGGTTTTCCTGGTCCTTGGTATTGGTGATGCAAAACCTTTGTAATCTCGTCGGTATAGTAAACAGAGCTAACCATGTATTTTTCCTGAAAAGAGGGATGTAAAGCAATACAGAGTCAATTAATTATCCTCAATACTTTGACCGTTGAACTTTTGAGATTATACTCACCTTGAAGTGGGACAAAGGCTTAATTTCCCCCAACCAAACTGCGTAATCACCAGGTAATCTCGGAGCAAAAAGTAATGATTCCCCGGTTGCAATATCCTTCATTCAGAAATAAAGCGATCTGCATTAGAGCTTTTTTTTCATGTGGCAGAAAGATCAGTGCTGCCTAATAGCATAGAAAGTATGCATTACAAGAAATGATAAAAGTCCAATTTAAAAATATTGTAACAAACAAAAGAGAATCTAATCATCAAGGCCATTTAAGTTTTTGATAATATTGAATAGCCTAAGGTAACTGAACATCTCAATATTGATATGTCAAAGGAACAAGAATGCTGACCACTTCATTGCTAGCACATGCATGATGCATTACACTAATGTAAGCACCATGTTCAACAATACAAATAAATAAAATGGGATTTCAATCAATTATCACTGTTCTCCTTAGCTATTTGCTAAAACTTTAGATTGCAATGAGGTGAGCAACAATTTCAGCCTGAGCAACTTTAGACTGCCATGAAGTGAGCTAGGTGAAAATGAGTAAAAATTATCATAATATTACATAGAGAAGAAAAAACAAAAAACCGCAAAGTAGAGATTTTGAAGTTAATATGTTGGATTGGTATCAATTTCTATAAACTCTCAACAAATCTTGTTCACATCCGTAAACCATTGCTTTAAAAATCTCATAGTGACATTAAGAGATAAGATAGTACAAACTCACGATAGCACCATAAAACCCAGGCTCTTGCACTCCAAACAAGTAAGCGAAATAGCTCTCCTGTCTGGAGATCAACGAAACTACAAATTAGTAATAACTCAGTCATAAATCCTCAACAAATAATCACCACCTACAACATTTCTCAATTAGAAAGAGAAAGAGAAAAATAAACTCTAATCCTAATAAAACGATCATGCATTTTATTAAGTATAGTCCGAAAAATCTATCATAGTAATTAACAAGTATAGTCCAAGGGTTTAGAAAATTTCCAGAGTTCCTTTCTCTAGAATCACCTTCTGGCCCAATATTTCATGTACCTTCCGGTTGCAGAGGCTTGGGAGGATATGACTCAGATTTTGGAGGGTAGTTAGAATGAAAGATGAGATACATGGATATCATATCTCGAGATACGGGTGTTTGAAGAGTTGATAGTAATAATGTTGACTGCTCATCGTTCTTATAATCAAAAGAAATAAAAGAATTCATCGTTTTACTCCAGCAAGATCTGCCATGTAGTTTACAGTACAACCAGGAAATGGAAAAAGACAGATGCCACATTTTAACTTCTATATACCTTGTAACCATATTCCTTGCAACTCATATTATACTCGGACGTATAGGAAACCCAACACCAATTTCAGAACAAATCAACTACATGAACTTATTCATCCTAACTTACAAAAGTAGATAACAATCATGAGTACTGTTATTCCAAACCCTCAGGCCAATTGTCATCAAAACTACTAATGAATTAAAGTTCTGAAATATGAATTCTAAGACCTTATTCCATATATACAACAGCGCCTTCTATTATACAAACGCATCCACAAACAAATAAACTAATCCATGCGAATGCAACATATAAAAAACATTTACACATTTAACACCGAAAAGAAAATACACATTACCGAAACAATTCAATATGATCGGTGCAGTGCCGAGTCTGCTCCTCGCCACCCTAGAAAATTGAAATGAAAATTGAATGAATATCAACAGACATGTTCAGAATAAACGGTGAAAGAAATTTGGGTACCTGCAGAAAGATAGAGCCAGTGAGAGGGCGAGAGGAGCGAGAGAGATGGTCGCGAAATGAATCTAAGAGCTTCTTTCGGTTCATAACGTGTAGCTCCATGGGGATCTCCGGCGGAGACAGAGAAGAAGGAGAAGCCATCGTAGTTCCTTTGGCGGTATGTGGACTCGTTTCATGGTTTGTAGGACCAATTTTATTGTTGGGAAAAGGACCAGTTTTGCAAATAATAAGACAGATATTAAGGGTTTGTATGAGAACACTTTTGACGTATAAATCTATCTATGAAATGTACTTTTGAAAAGGTGTAATTTAAAAAAATGCTTGTGAAAAATGTGAAGTATTTTTTTTGGTAAAAATAAGGAAATGAAACTTAAAAGTTATAAATTAACAATTTTTCATAATTGACTTTTGGTAAAGTTACTTTTTTCAAGAGTTCATTTTAAAATAAAAACCAAACATGTTTTTCTTTTCTAAATGGACTTATTTACAAAAAGTCCATTTCAAAATGGATTCCTAAACAAGCACGCACTTATCACAATTGTACCTAATTTGTTTTTTTTCTCCAAAATCATTCCTCATATTACATTTATATGCCCCATTTAAAAAAAAAAAAAAAAAAGAGGTCGGATATTGGTATTCCAAAATTTGAAGAGTTGACCCAATCATTTTTTGGATAAAAACAGACATATTTAAACAGATAAAATAACCCTCTCATTAAATTGATTTAAACTTTAAAAAAAATAGATCTTCTCCCTCTCAAAACCTTCAAGACTAATTTCAAAAACCACATCAAAAACACAACTCAATAATGAAGGATATTCATATAGATAAAATGAATGATGCAAGTTTTCTATACAATTTTGGTGTTATAATAATCACATTGTTATTTTTGTGCATTTTTTAATAACTTTTAGTCATAAATTGGCTTATTAAAGTTCATTGTCGAGTTTGTGTTCGAATTGATAATGATGAACATAAATATGTTGTTCGGAAAAAGAATTCAAACATATCATAATTTCTTGCAAAAGAATAGATTGTTCGAACCAAAATTTTGAATATGGATTTCAAGTTCGAAAATATGCTTCGAAATGTCTGTTATTAGCCAAGAAAATGAGTGTTTAAAAAAAACTCGAACATTACACATTTGTTAAAAAAAATCA
Organism: Phtheirospermum japonicum; assembly: GCA_014905375.1. Taxonomy (NCBI): domain Eukaryota; kingdom Viridiplantae; phylum Streptophyta; class Magnoliopsida; order Lamiales; family Orobanchaceae; genus Phtheirospermum; species Phtheirospermum japonicum. The sequence goes on from BMAC01000070.1 coordinate 1,895,326, forward strand.
TACATTATTTTATTGTTCGTGAAACGAGAGTCGAACCCTATGGTGATCTAGGGATTTTTATTTTTTTTAATTTCTTTGAGAAACACCAATTTTTACAAAGATAAGAGACTTACCGTATATGTTTATTGCTTATTATAATCCATTTTCTCGTTATTTTTTTGCAAAAAAATAAAAATAAAAAAATTAATGAAATAAAATAATAAAGAAAAAAAGAAATTCTTCATTTTTTCACATTTTTTCTTCTCCTTTCTTCTTCCTTTTTATTCTTCTTGCTTTTCTGTTTCTTCGTTTTTTTACCTTTATTATATTTTATGATTTTTTTTATATTATATATTAGACAGGGAGTAGGAACTTTATGTGTTTGGTTTATTAAAATTATAATATATATTAAAAATATTATTGGAATGTTCTCATTCATGGGGTCAACTCATCAAATTTTGGAGTGCACGGTCTCTCTTGAAAAGAGGCAATCAAAGATTCGACAGCAATTCAAAGAAATTTATAAATCTTTTCTCCGAAAAATTTCCCAAAATTCGAATAAATTCAGAGCTCTGAATTCGAAGCCATAATTGTAGCAGTTTGATACCAAAAAAATCGCAAAAATGCAAGCAAAATCTTGTAGAATTACAAATCTCAAAATCACGCCGCAATCTCGCATAAACTCAAAATATTGAATTGAATTACGAAAATTAAATCAAAAGAAATGTTAAGTCGAATTATGGAGATTGTGAATAACAGTGGCTACGAAGTTAATTAGAGAAGAAAATTCAAACATAATTGGTGGGAAAACATGGTAGAGATCCAACGAAAAATAGTTATTTCGAAAATAAAATAATCGATTATGAAAATTTTACATCAAAATGTGTTTTGATTTTTTTTTTCGTTTTGAAACTTAAATTGTATTATCTTCTTCATATTTCGCATTAAATTGACGCTATCAGATTAAATTTGTGTAATTAAGTTTATTGATGTTGATGATTCTGGTTTGTATGTCATTATTTAAAAAAAAAATTCATCGCGATTGTTTTATTATTGTATATTTTCTATTAAATTGATGATTATGGATGAAGTTTGTGAACTTGTGCTTTTTGTTGTTTATGATTTTAGTTGCAAATGCTTATTTTCAATTTTTTCTCGTAATTATGTTATACTATTTCTTTCATGTTTATTTGATGTTTTCGAACAAAACTGGTGTTTCAAATATTCAAAATTTATTGTTGTTTCTCTAAGATGTTTTAAAATGTATTTCAAAGTACTTCTTCCATCTCATATATTCTATTAGTGTAAAACATTTTGATGTATTTTGGGATTTATTATTTTATGTTTGCGGTTAGTTTCTAGTATGTTTCATCATGATATAAATGCATGCAAATGACACATATTCCAATATTAGTGTACCGCAGTGAGAAATTTTAGAAGAGCAAATATAAATCAACAACGAGTGATCGTATATTTTAACTAAACCGTGTGGCAATTTATTAGGTGCACCTGGGTGCACCTTGCTAAGTGCTCCTGTATTACATGATGATATATGACAGTTATACGTGATAATATATGACAGTTATATGTGATGATATATGGAATTTATACGTGACGATATGTGACAAAAATTTAGAGTTTAGGGTTTACTTTTACATTTCAGGGTTTAGTTTTATATTTTAAGGTTTAGTTTTCCATGTTTAGGGTTTAGTATTTCATTTTAAGGTTTAGTTTTTTATTTTTTTATTTAATTTTCCATTTTAGGTTCCCGGCAAAAATCTATCATTCTACCAGTTATATATGATGATATGTGTTAGTTATATGTGATGATATGTGTCAGTTATATGTGATGATATATGATAGAAATTTAGGATTTAGAGTTTAATATTCAATTTCAAAATTTAGTTTTTTATTTTAGGGATGAATTTTCCATTTTGAAGGTTTAATTTTTTGTTTTAGGTTTATTTTTTTAATTTTAGGATTTTAAATTTTAGATTTAAAACTTTAATTATTTGTGATGATATATATCAGTTATATGTGATGATATATGACAATTATATACGATGATAAATTAAATTACAGGATGCATTGTGCAAGGTGCACCTAGGTTCACGATATACTCTCTATGCGATGTGGAAAAAGTTCAGAAGAGATATATCAACCAAAATCCTCGACTTCAAAAAATTTTATTTTGTATATTTTAATAATCGGTGTGGGGATGCAAATGAAGGGGTGAATTTAAAGGGAATGAAGAGCGATAAAATCAATTAGAATCATTCAGAACAAAAACTTAAAACATACGCAATTAATCAAAAATAATAAAAATAATCTGAATTATAAAATCTTTCAACTCATCGTAAAATTGTAAAAGAAAAATATAAATTAGTATTTCTTATAATTTTCCCAAAATTAAATTATAATCCCTAAAATTATGCACAAAGTTATCTAATTCATTAACACTAACAAAAAAAATTGCACATAAATTAACATTCAATCTGAAATACGTATATTCGAAAATTGAATCCTTGTCCCTACACCAAGAAGTGGCAACAAAGCTCATAAAACTAACATTATCGCAAATTCGCCGATCTTGTGTAAAAAAATAAATAAATAAATAAAATCTAGTCATCGTATTTTAGGCACTATAAAGTGTTTGATATCAAATCCCCGACCAAATTGCAGCACATATTTGGTCATATTAAACAAGATCAAACAAAAAAATAAATAAAAGAAAAAAAAAAAGCTTTACCATTTTTTGTCCGCAAAAATTAATTTATATCTACAACCAATTTCTACCATAAGTCTATATATCGATGTTATGGAGTGCAAGCCTATAACCCAAATTTCGCGATTACAAATATGACTCAGTTTGTAGAAGGTCAGATAATTTCGGAGAAAATCTATATATATAATAGGGGAGTTTGGAAGGAGAGATAAATAATTCCTAAGAAAATGTGAGTTATCCCGCCCATTTTTTGTCATTAATTTTCTTTTTTTTTTTACCCTATATAAAGTCTACATAACTCTCTCCGTCTTTCATTCCCATTTTTTTTTTCATTCATTCTCCTCTCTTTTTCTATACCAGTTGAAAGTGTTAATTCATCCATCCATTTTTTCCACTACGTCTTAGTTATGTCCACAGTTGAGATTCAAAGATCTATAGATCTCCAAGAGCAGATTTCTTAAGATATATTAAATACATTTAAATATCTGTAGATCTCCAAGAGCTTTGGTCCACGGTTGAGATTCAAAGATTATAGATCTCCAAGAGAAATCTTCTTAAGATATATTGTACGGTATTTTCACCTCACAATATATTTGTTTTCCCATTGAATTTGTGTGTTTTTCTGTGTGTTTTTATTCTTTTATTTGTTTTTTATTTTATTTTTTGTATTTCACATGTCCAATTATTCTAAATCGTAATTTATTCTTCGAGATCTATTTTTTTAGTTTATTTTGCATATCTTTTCATTTCACATTGAATTTAATTTATTTTATTTTTGTAATTCGCAAGTGCCGACTATCCAAGAGCAATAGTCGAGAATCAAAGATCGAATAGATATCCAATAGCAATAGTCGTAAATTATTGTGTACAAGTATTTTCAATTCTAAATTTCTCATATATATATATATATATATATATATATATATATATACACTCTAAAGCATTCATACAAACAAACAGGTGATATTTTGTGTTATCTCTTTCTTTTTATACCATGATTTTGAAAAATAAAAGTATTTCATTATTATGATATGAATTCCCAATAATCAATTATATTGGATATTATGTTATATTAGTCACTTTTAGTTTGTTTATATTGTATTGTATATTATTTAATATAAATCAGGGTAATTGATAAAGGTTAATATATAAAAAAATATCTTATGGTAATTAATATACTAATCTATTAATTACTCGATTAAGGTAACTGAAAATTTTAAGTATAGCATAAAGTTTATAATCGTAAATGTATTAAATGACTATGATATAATAAATAAGGTAAATAATAAACAAGGTAATGATTAGCTACTTTATATCTATTAATACCTTTTCGATTAAATTGATGTTAATTAACAAAATAAGGTAATAAATTATGACTTTACAAAATAATTGATATTCAATATCTTACAATTATTCCATATTGGTTATTTATTTACATAACCATGCGTATAATTATGAGTATTACACAATTACCTTTTTGAATATATATATATATATATATA
>BMAC01000070.1:1899836-1919983 GCA_014905375.1 Phtheirospermum japonicum
AAAAGTCAACTTAGTTTTTATATAAAAACTAATATTTTATCATTTTGCTAATTGTAGATATTTTATAATTAAATAAATTAACATTACACGTAATTAATATATTATTTTGTCCCACATTCCTTATCTACAAAATGATAAGTCAACTCTTTATTTTGATTAAAATAAAGTAATAATGTATAAAGTTCCACAATTAAATCATTCATGACCATTAGATCTCACCAAAAATCTTCTTATTCTATATAAATATAAACATGCAAATATTCAATTAATAAAAAAAATAAATTATTTGACTAATTATTTAATATTACATTATTAGTATAGTGTATTAAATATTGTTAACTTCGAATATTATTGTATTTAACAATCATACTAATTAGTTAAATAATTATTCAGTGTTTATCAATATCAATTATATTACAATTTAATATCATATCAATCAAGTAATATTAAATATATAATAATTTAATATCATATAAATCAACTAAGATCATGCCATTAATTGATTCGTTAACAGATTCATCTAACCCATATAGGTGACAGCTTAATTGAGAAAGAGTGTTAATGAATATACGTAAATATATTTGTTAACATCTCCTCATATATAATAATAATTTTGATGGCCATTAATAAATATACGTAATATATTTGGTAACAGACTCATCTAACCTCATAAAAATATATTACAATTTTGATTGTCGAAAAGTCAACTTAGTTTTTATATAAAAATTAATATTACGATTTTGCTAATTGTAGATATTTTGTAATTAAATAAATTAACATTCACAATTTAAGGAAAATCAACTTTTATATACCACCAAAACCACTAATTAATTCTTTTAACTCGGATAACAAGTCATAATTTAAGTTGTACGATTGATGATTAATGGAAATAGTCTATTATATATACTATAATATTGTAGTTTTTGGCAATCATAAAATTAAGTTGTAAGACTAATGATTATCACAACTTTTATTTATGAAACTACTCTCTTTTTCTCACTATATATAGATTTCCATACAACGATAAAAATATATATATATTCATACACTCAAACTATATAAATTAATCTTATAAATTAAAATATTTTTCATTCTTACAGATTATATTGATTCATTTTTCATTCATCCTAAAGGAATGAAGAAAATCACCAAGTCTAAAATTGTTGGCAGCAAAAGGCAATTGTCGAACATAAGTCATGACGATAGCATTCATATTTTTTATAGTTTCATTATTTTGTTTGTATAGTTTCATGATCTCTATATAAATTTCATGATATTTTTTATATTAAAATATATTTTATAATAGAATAAAAAATGCTTTAATTTTTTTAGCTTAATATGTAATTTATTTTTTCGTGATGAAATTACTCTAATTTACATATTTATTTCTATTTTTAATTTATATTAATATGTATATAAATTGTCCGTACAACTTAAACTCATAAATTTTAGAAAATTTCTTTACCATAATTAATTACTTCAATTTATGTTTTGATAAATTATAATTTATAATTGAATTATATCAATTAATCCTATTAAATTTTGGAAATGTTTTTACCAAAAATCAGGTAAACACATAATAAATATAGCAAAAGTTATAATTATAATTTCTAATATTAAATAATAATATTTTCTATCCTGTTATAAATTTCATAATTTATTTTATTGAATTATCTTTTTATAATAAAATAAACAGTGCTTAGTTTTATCTACGTATTTAAGTTATTTCTTCTTGATGAAATCACTCTTATTTATGTGTTTATTTCACTAAAATTAATATTAATAAGTATATATATTGTTTAGTTACTATATAAATGATCTTATGTAACAACATGTACTTTATATAGGATTAATAAAGTGCATCAAATTCCAAAATATCCCAAACTTTTATTTTGCAGAAAATATCAATGTATCTGATCGACTTCTATAGTGCGTTACACAGATTGGGATAATGCAATAAATAATTACAATCATCGGTAATGGCTAAAGTTTCATATCTTTTTCAGAGATTTTTAATGACCGATATTTCTAATTGTAATTTATTATTTTACTATTCTAATGGTATGTTATTATTTTACTATAATTTTTGTGCAATTATAACTATTTCGCTAAAATTAATATTAATATGTATATAAATTGTTTAGTTATATACAAATGATCTTATGTAACAATATGTACTTTATATGAGATTAATAAAGTGCATCAAATTCCAAAACATCCCAAAATCTTATTTTACATAAAATACCAATGTATATGAATTGACTTCTATAGAGCGTTACACGGATCGGGATAGTGGAACAAATTATTTACAATCATCGGTAGTGGCTAAAGCTTCATATCATTTTTATATATTTCCAATAACCGATATTTCTAATGGTAATTTATTATTTTAATATTCTAAAGGTATGTTATTATTTTACTATAATTCTTGTGCAATTATAACTAATTTAAAAATAATTTCACACTCACTCTTAATCGAGCTTTTGAGTATGTACTATTATTGTTATACTATATAATTGTTAGGATTATTGGCAATTTATTAGGTGCACCTGGGTACACCTTGCTAGGTGCACCCTGTAAAAACTTATTATCATTCAGTTATATGTGATGATATATGACAGTTATACGTGATGATATGCGGTAGTTATACATGATGATATGTGACAAAAATTTAGAGTTTATGGTTTACTTTTCCATTTTAGGGTTTAGTTTTTCATTTTAGGGTTTAGTTTTCCATTTTTAGGGTTTAATTTTTCATTTCAAGGTTTATTTTTTTTTAATTTAATTTTTCATTTTGGGGCCTCAATAGAAATTTATTATTCTACCAGTTATGTGTGATGATATGTGTTAGTTATGTGTGATGATATGTGTCAGTTATATGTGATGATTTATGATAGAAATTTAGGATTTAGAGTTTAATATTCAATTTCAAATTTTAGTTTTTTATTTTAGGGATTAATTTTCCATTTTTAGGGTTTAGTTTTTTGTTTTAGGTTTATTTTTTAATTTTAGAATTTTAAATTTTAGATTTAGAATTTCAATTATTTGTGATGATATGTATCAATTATATGTGATGATATATACCAGTTATACGTGATGATATATGTAAGTTATATTCGATGATAAATTAAATTTACAAGATGCACCTTGCAAGGTGCACCCGAGTCCATTGTATACTCTCTCAGGATTATTATTATTACCATTATTATTATTGTTATTGTTATTTTTGTTTTTGTTGTTGATGTTGTTGTTATTGTGACAAAATACTTATCAGTTGACAGGTATAATTATATAGTCATTAATTATTCATCCAATTATACCTTAAGTCTTGCAACATTCATTAATATTTTAATAAAAAAATTATTCCTTAATATTCATAATTATACATTAGTATTAATTATGTACATGCATTTCTCAATTAAACTAATTATAACACATAATTTAAGGTACATTTAATCTCTTAACTAACTTTTATAACTTAAATACACGTTTAAGTCAAACATATCATAATATCAAAATCATCTTATGGAAACTATGAAATATCATAATATCAAAAAACAAATTTTAGTGTATTTGTTAATATATGCTATAACCGTTTATAGTGAGTTGTTAATTAGATATATTCCATAAATAATTAAATTAGCATTCATAATTTACTTTACAACAAATGAATTTCTTTAATTGTATATTATACACACATATAAGTTACAATAATAATCACAAAAAAGTTCATATGGAAAGTCACTAATAAAAATATTCCACATTATATCTTAATTATTACAAATTTGATTTATGGAATTACTATCTCTCTATATATATAGATTTTCACACATTTTAGAAAAACAATATACATTATTCATACAATCAAATTGACAAACAATCTCATTATATTTTTTTAATTTGATATAGTATATTATTGTTAATCTTATAAATTAAAATATTTTTCATTCTTAATGATTGTTGATCGAAGAATTTCTAACACTCTAAGAAATCTTCTCCGCAATAGTACGGAGTCGATTGTAGAGCGGTAAGTTTTCCCGAGTCGTGTCTCTCAAGGATAGATATTATCGGCGGTCGGTGTTTTTACTCAATCTCTTGTTAATCGAAATTACACTAATCTAAACTAAGAAAGCATTAATCATTGATTTGAGTTTTGAGTTTTACGCTAAAGCTTGAATTTAAAAGGAGACTTTAATTAAAAATGATTTAAATGAAAATAATGAAAATGAGAGTTTAGGGTGTTCGGTTCGTCTTCACGATCAATCGGTTTTTGCCGAGCACTTAATCCATGACTCGGGGTTGTCAATTCCAAATGTCGACAAAGTCCAATTAATGGTTCTAAACGAATCAAGACCCTAAACCCTAATTTCTAAATTAATTGCATCAATTGAAAATTAAAATAATTAAAACTTGAAGATTTGTGAAGTTTGAAAACAAGAACATCGTTTTGAAATTTAAAATAAACTAAGGAGGGAAAATTGCTTCGAAAGCTACAAGCATAACACAACAATAAACTAAGAAGCTAGACATGATTTCTAATGAAAATTAAGGAATTTCCTAATTGGGCAAAAAGCTTGAAGAACTCATAAGAGCTTCAATGGGGTTTTGCCAAAAATAGTAAATGATGAACATGAAGAACATGAAATGAAGAACAAACTCAACAACATAAGAAAAGCTTTAGACATTTTAGAAATCATTAATCTACAACAATAATTAAAGAAAATAACAACAATTAACAACTACAAAGCAAGAAATCAAGAGGAATGAATTATCATTACCAAACCAAAAGATGCAAGAACCAAATCCCCAAGAGGTGTCAACTCTTGAATAATATCCGCACCAAATTATACTACAATTACATTGATGATTGAAACTAAACTAAAAATCTAAATCTAAGGAAATGGAAAATGGGTTTTGAAGAGATGGGGACTTTGTCAAGGTCCCCAACTAGCCAAAAATGAGGATATTCTTGTGGATAATGGGTGGGAAGCATATATAGTTCAATCAAGGGCAAAATTGTCCTTCTTTTTCGCCAAAACCACACAACCTCAGCTGAGCAGTCGATCGACTACTTGGCAGTAGCATTCAGGAACCCGAGTCGACCAGTTTCCGTGGTCAATAGGCAGAAATATACATGGAATCAGCCATCGGTGTCTTCATATGAAATCTATCCCTTCCTCTTGGATTTCATTTGGCGTCTGATTTGTGTCATTTAGAATTTTCCTCCGAGAGGTATGGGCTCCACACCAAAACCTGCCACAAGCGAGGCCACGACGAACTGTCTCCACTTAAAGCTGATTTTTACCATTACTAGACTCAGAATTCGGGATTGTTGTAAACACAAGAGTTGTAGAAATTTCTCTGAGCTTTCCAATGATATAATATGGAAGCAAATGGCACTAGTGGTTTTGGAGTTATACTTGTATTACGACAGCTGATATATCCACCGAGCGAATGCGTGAGGTGACAATGAATATGGCCACATTCCTCGTCATTTCCGGTCGATCCTCGCACCAAAGATATATCGTGGATTGGCAATGAGTTTCTCGGGATTGAATCATCTTCCGACCTCGTTGTGGGCCCACTTTGACTAAAGTTGACCTTCAAAACAAAAACTAATAAAAAAATTTAAGAAAATATAAGAAAAACTACTAAAAACAAAGAAAACACTACATAACCTAAAACTAACAAATAGGCCAAAACGACTCCTAATTCCCATAAATGCAAGCAAAACACATGCAAACGCAATACAAAAATGTAACAAAAATGCGTACAAAAAAGTACAAATCAATTGTATTAATTCATTTTTATTCATCCTAAAGAAATGAGGGAAATCACCAAGTCTACAGTTATTGACAGCAAAACACAATTGTCGAACATAAGTCATAATCGTAGCATTCATATTTTTTATAATTTCATGATTTTGTTTATATAGTTTTAGACACACACACACACACATATATATATATATATATATATATATATATATATACATATATATATGTATATATATGTGTGTGTGTGTGTGTGTGTGTGTGTGTTTATTTATACAAAAGAAAATTATAAGGAAACTTTTCTTTCAAGACCATTTATAAATTAATGTTGTTTATAATATTTGAGTAATAATGCTGGAGAATACACGCTTCAACTATATGTACTATTATTGCAGAGAATTTGTCAACACATGTTCTATCGAGTGAAGTGGACAACATTGCTGCAACTACACTAGATAAATCACATAATCAACTTATTTCTAAGACAAGAAGGGGATGACCACATACAAAATCAAATGAGCCTAAGAAGGGTAAATTTTTTCATAAATTACACATTTGTTTTATTTGTTCTAAATTTACAGTTGTAATTTAATTATTATTATTAATTATTTGGTTGTTATTATAAAAAATATATCATCATTATCTAAAATAAAATATGATGGAAGATGAAATTAAATATAATTTCTTATGTTCTCATAAGAACAATATATGTGTTTATTTTTTAAAATATAATTAGCAATAATAATATTTTATGAAAAGAATATAAGTATATTTCATAAGTTTCACCATGAATAAAGACATTTCTTTAGGCCCATTGACAAATAATATCTTAGTAAGCCTTCACGTAAACGATACTCCAAGAAATCTAAGATTCCTGATGTTGGTAATTCCTTCAAATCTTTTATTTCCAACAATACACAATTTTTTTTTAAATTTAAATATAAATTTTAATTACACACACATATATATAGTTTATTGATTTCAATGGCACCTTCATTTGTCTAAATTATTATCGAATAGTTTATTGGGATATTGGTGATCGTACTTTTATATGTGGACATCGTTCAACATATTTTTGGTATGGAGAGAGATTGAAGCCAAGTGTTGAACTACGATACCGGAGTACTCTACCTTTTGTGACAAGGAAAAGATTGTTTTTCCTCCTTTGAAGAAGCCACCACAAGTTTTGTATGATCTAATATTCAGTTTTAGCGATTAAAGTAGACATTTTTTAGAGAATATCTGATCATACAACAACATGTTATCTTTTACTTCGATGGGTGGAAAAATTGATTCCAGTATGAACACGAGAAATTCACCACCGATATTACATATGCACGGTCAAAATTATCATCTATAGGGAGTTTGCTGCCAGAAGAAGGTTCTACACCGAAATTTGCACCGCTTTATATATACGATACTACAAACGAAGTTCAAAATCGAACTAATTCCTTTAGGTATGACTTTCGATTTCATAAATTATCATTGGTTATTCACATTAATATATTACTTTTTTACAGTATTCTTATTTTACAATTTACATTTATGCAAAAAAGACAATGAAAACAAATCTCTACATACCGAAATTGTTGTTGAACTCAAATCCATGTTAGATAGGTCAAATAATTTGGTTAAGTCATTTAGAAACTTCAAGGACAAGTTCCCTGAAGATGGTGTTATCAAAATGAAATTACGTCTTATTGGGAGAAGAGGCACTGATGCAAGAATGCACAATCTACCTGAAGCCGATGAACTTGCCATCTTAGTTGTTGGTGATTTTGAAAATATATGGTTTATAGGGATATTATTTTTGAAAGAAAACCTGGTAAACTGAAATGTATCAATGAGTTACATACATCTTACCTTACTCTACAACATCCATTATTATTTACGGTGAAGATAACTATAGGCAAGATATACCTTTTGCTGATCATCAAAAACCGATAGGAAATAGAAGAAATTATGTGAGCCAGAGGGAGTTCTTCTCGCACCGATTGCATGAAAGGTTGACTGAGTCACCTACTATCCTCTCTTGCAAAAGGCTTACACAACAGTTCATAGTTGATGGATATACCATGATTGAATCTGCAAGATTATGGTATGTTAGAACCCATCAAAAGAAGTTGAGGAGTGAGATGTATAATGGAATTACTGATGCAGTAGTACGCGATGAAACAAATGGTTACAGCGTGGGTAACAGAGTTGTTTTTCCAGCGACATTTACCGGCGGTGCACGGTATATGATTCAGAATTATCAAGATGCTATGGCAATTTGTCAATGGGCTAGATATCCAGATTTGTTCATAACATTCACGTGCAACCCAAAATGGCCAGAGATTATGCGGTTTGTCGAGAGCAGGAATCTTAAGCCAGAAGATCGTCCTGATGTAGTTTCAAGAATATTTAAGATGAAGTTGGACGGCTTAATTAGAGATTTACGTGACAACCAGATATATAGAAATATAGTTTCCGGTGAGCATATCAAAAAATATATATATTATTAATATTATTTATTTCAAAACAACCTCTATACATAATCAATTTATTGTTTATTGGCGTGTTGTTCATTTTTTTACTTTTCATCTTATGTAGTTATTTACACTGTGGAATTCCACAAGAGAGGCCTTCCTCATGCCCACATTCTTCTATTTCTATCAAAAATAGATAAATACCCTAATACAAGCAGTATTGATCGAATCATTTCAGCTGAGTTCTATTTATTTGGAGGGATGATCTATTCTTGCACCAAGTATAATCAACCGGCGGTAGTGTATAATTTGAGACCAGTATAATCAAGTACTGATTTATATAATAAGTGAGGTCGCTAGTACAAAAACAACATTCTAGAACAGACATTCTAGAACGGTTGTATCGGCTACCTTCTAGATTGTTTGACCGGTGGCATTCTCATAGATGCGTAATCCAAGTACTAATATATATAAGAAGTGAGCTAAAACCAAGAAACTAGAGAACTTGTGAGATCGCACGCTTGCTTATACGCTAAGAGTCGAAGAAGTATAATTGGAAAGTGGTCATGGGCAATTGGGAAGAAAAATATTTTTTACATCCTAATAGAAAGGCAGCCGTAAAAATTACAAAGAAAGACCCACTCTCATTTTCATAAGAAATAACAAAAGTCCACAGTATTGACAAGGGTAAACTTTAATTCAATTTCTTGATATATCCTTTCATATATTCATTATTCAACTTAAAATGATCCTACCTTGTTGATAACACTACACATTAAATCAGGTAACATAAGAAAACTAGTATCAGAAAGTACATTTTCTAAAAACGAAAGTTGACTATATTATGGAATGGAGAAGAAAGAGTACAGACATATTTTCACTGGAGAAAGAAAGTAAAAAGAAACCTACCAACAAGAAGGGATAAAACAAAAAACAAGGTGTTCTTCAAGCTGGTCAATAGGACATAAAGTAAACAATTTACTGAAACGTAACTACTCAAGAGTCTTGGATTAGTTCTGCTAGTTCTTTCTAATTTTACATATTTGGAAAAAACATAGTTAAAATGGTGCAAAAAAGCGCAAACAAACTCTGATACATGTAAGGCAGTTAGTTAACATTGAACTGGTAGTCCAACAAAATCTATCACAAGAGTAGCATATAAAACTGTACAAAAGATATCACCTGATTCCAAGCAAACTTATTGTAATAGTCATCTTGCAGTAGCTTATCATAAAATGCAAGATCATTTTTGGCTCCTCCATTTTTCTCATAAACCCACTGCATTAAAAAAAAAAGTACTTAGCAAAATTTTTAAAATATTAAATACATTTATCTAAGTATGTCCATAACTATTACCTGTCTATAGGACCAGGCAAGCTTGTTTCTGGGAAACTTTAATAAAATTTCCTCTGTAAATTTAAGTTCGCAGGACTTTGTTGTAGAATTATTAATTCTAAGCTGCCCAGCAACCATCATCCGTGCACACCTATTATGCACATTGCATTATTAAAAAAAACACTGTGTAGAAAAATTATGTGGGTAAGAACTACACAATATTTCTTGTGTGTGTAATAAATATACACAGGAGCTAATGGGGCAATGAATGAGAAGATTGTTGATTTACAGGCCATCTGGCAGACCTCAATTCCTATCACAGTATCATTAATACTTGAAATTATTAGTTTGAGGAGAGATTTATAAGACAAACACATCTCAGCATCTAAGAATTAATTCTATTGGAATCATGGAATGACTAAACCAATGATTCAAAATCTGCTGACGGTCGAGCTTACCAGAACTCATAGTTATCAGGAAACTGTTTTATAAGTATTCCAATTACGTCCATTTCAAATTGGTGAGAACATCGATCTTCGTATTCCTGTACAGAAACAAAATATAAGAAAGTTGTTCTATATCTAGTGGGGTTTGGGTCTCCAAGAGTGCATTTATAATCAATCCACAGCAGAGATAGATGGTTTTGTCGTCGTGAAGCAGCTGTCCCAGAGTCTCTCTCTCACACACACAACCAACTAAATGGATATCACATCAGTGGCTCAGTGCATACTAACCAAAGTAATCAAAGATTATATTATGCCTATTATATCACATTCATGCAAACAGACAAAAAGTTCAACAAGGAAAAGTTACTTTTTTCTCCACCAATCATTTCAATCTATTTTTTAAATAAATTAGTCAACCACCAATCAGTATTATACATTTTTTTATAAACTTTATTATTTCTCCGATAACATAACCGTAACTATCAATCATAATTTTACTAATTTTTATATTAAATCAAATTTAATTATTACATTTTCATCACATATCCATTCCTCTTAAAAAATATTATTTTGCTTAATTCTTCACTATTTTCCCTCATTTTCCAAAATGAAAACAGATCCAATTGCTCCTCAAGAACCCCAAATATTGAAACAGAATATACTATATAATATTTGGGATAGTCGGAAGACAAGGGTATTGATTCATTATCACCTGTGGTGATCTTTTCAACAATTTCTTCCTTCCTGCCTAAATTGTATGCAGAGGACGAAGAAGAAGAAGAAGAAGAAGAAGAAGAAGAAGAAGAAGAAGAAGAAGAAACGAACTGCATATATTATGGGAAACACACCCCTCAGTTCAGTACCATTCATGGTAGAAAAACAAAAAAAAAATAAAAAATTAAAGATTGAATAATTCTTATATTAGTGCCTCAAATCTACCAAATTCACCAATTATGACCAAAACTCTTAGTTCGAGTTTCTATCATAGCAGAGATTACCTGGCGAGGCGGAGGCGGACGCGATGGCGGCACTTTGTGCAAGGACAATGGTCCCGTATATTCTTCCATTGTTGTCTCAAATGGACCTCGGCACCACTTCACCAGGGTGTATATAGGATTTTAGGCAAAATTATTTTTTTAGTCCGGTAAGTGATCACGTTTTGTTTTTTAGTTCATTTTTGGGTCACATTTTAAAATTAATCCACTAAGTGGACTCGTTACTGATTTTCGGTCCACTTACCGGCTGGAGCGGGTCACATCTACCGGGAGATGATGTGGCACTTACCCCCAAACAAAAACCAAAAATTGGAGGTCAAATCTGACTTGGACAATGAATCGGACCTTTTCGGGAATTACACAACCCTGCTTTATTTTCCTCCATCTTCTTCCCCAATTTAACAGAGAAAGACCGCATAGGGAGAGAGAGTGAGAGAGAAAGAGAGCAAACCAAAAAAATAGTAAAACCCTGCCTCCGTCTACGACTTCTTCAGCCTGCGTGGGGACCAAATCGACCGTCCGTTGCTTTCTCTGCCGGCAATCGGCGGTCAACAAGCGAATCTCGTCGGCCACGAATAGTAGTAGTGCTCCGCCGTGAATGACCTATCGAGCGGGTGGGTTCAGATTGTCACCGTCTCCGACCGAGTCTGGTGCCGTGATTTAACACTAATCTATTAAAATTTAAATAAAAATTATAAATTAAGATTTTGATATTCATTTTCAAATCTAACGAGTCTGTACATTTGAAATATCTAAGCCAGAATTATCATATAAAACTTTTCCAAATTCATTTTCTAAAAAAAAATAAAAGGTAAAAATAATCCAAAATTCATCTGGTCCCAATAAAATTCCAGATAATCGTGAAGAAAATCGAAAGTGCGGCGGTTTTGAACACCATGCCTAGGCCCGGGCCCATGCCTCTCTCACTCATCACGATCTGCATCTATAATCCCCGTTCTCTACTTCTTCCATGGCGGCAGCTTTTGCCTCGGCTCTAGGACGTGGCCCCATATCCACAGCTGCTGCCTCCGTCTCGCGTCGGCGCTGCAAGTGCTGGTGGTGGCACCGGACTACCGCCTCGCGCCGGGGCACAGGCTCCCCGCCGCCCTGGACGACGACATGAGCTCCGTCCAGTGGCTCCAGAACAGGCGGTGTTAGACGGCGGCACCAACGAGTGGCTGCAAGGAGGGAGCGTTGACTTTGGCAGGGTTTTACTATTTTTCGGTCCGGTTTGGCTCTCTTTCTCTCTCACTCTCTCTCCCGTTTGCGGCCTTTCTCTGTTAAATTGGGGAAGAAGATGGAGAAAAATAAAATAGGGTGGTCCAATTCATTGTCCAAGTCAGACTTGACCTCCAATTTTTGGTTTTTGTTTGGGGGGTAAGTGCCACGTCATCTCCCGGTAGAGGTGACCCGCTCCAGGCGGTAAATGGACTGAAAATCAGCAACGAGTCCACTTGGTGGACTAATTTTAAAATGTGACCCAAAAGTGGACTAAAAAACAAAACGTGGTCACTTAACGGACTAAAAAAATAATTTTGCCTAGGATTTTATTGCATAGTTATCATCTATCGAATAATTATCAAGTGATGTCTGACCTTTTTTCATGGAAATGTATTTTTATTAAAATTCGAATTAAAGACTTGTTGATATGAATGTACATCTCAAATTATCTCATATATGCGGTGAAGAAAATAAATTTGCCTCTAGACTTGGTAGCAACTTTCATGTGTACAATATTTCTCCATTAGCAATGATAAAAGTCGAGGGTTCATATTTCCCTTAATCCTTAGGAAATGTCAGTTTAATATTAGAAATGATTCGATTTATGTAAAGTCCATATTAATTACACTTTTTTAAAATTTGTTTCATACTTTTCTAGCACTGTTTAGTAATAATTTAGAGGAGGTCATTATATTATAATTATCATTTTTTCATTTAATATTACTAATTTCGACTTACATATTCTATTATAATAATGTCATATTTTTATTTAATATTGCTATTTCACACTAAAAAAAACATCATTTTTTATATAAATATTATTTTTACATATTATATTGTAATTGAGTTATTATACCGTGAATTTGGGTACACCTTTCAGAGCACCGAGTAATTTAATTCTTCATCGTATATAATTTTAATATATAATCACATCTGACTATTACATATAATCACATAACTGATATATATATATATATATATATATATATATATATATATATATATATATATATAATATTATATATATATATATATATATATATATATATATCCATCACAATAAAATTCAAAATCTAAAATATAAAAACCCTAAAATGAAAAAACAAACCCTAAAAAAGCAAACCCTATATTCTAATTTTCTGTCATATATCATCACATATAACCTATGAAGCACGGATACTTCTACGAGGATGCCGTACCCGCACCGAATACTTTATCGGATACGATACTTCTGCGGACACGTATCAATACGTACCCATAAAGTGTCAGTGTTTTAAAGAAAATTTTGACCGTCTCAACTCCTGGATTTAGTGAATAAAACGTAATAAGAATTTTAATTCATCCTAATATGAAACCACAAATTGTGAGAGATAGTACAAATGTTTATAGGTTTCAGGAAAAAAAATGAAATATCTTTTTATTGTATAAATAATTTACTTGTTTCATGTATTTTTTAAACTTATCACATTTGAAATTTAAAT
The DNA here is from genome assembly GCA_014905375.1 of Phtheirospermum japonicum. NCBI lineage: Eukaryota > Viridiplantae > Streptophyta > Magnoliopsida > Lamiales > Orobanchaceae > Phtheirospermum > Phtheirospermum japonicum. The sequence goes on from BMAC01000070.1 coordinate 1,913,557, forward strand.
ATTTATGAAATTTTAGTTTTTGTAGTTAATACAACTATCAATATATATATATATATATATATATATATATATATATATATATATATATATACCGTACCCGTATCCTTAAAATTTCAACCCATGACGTATCTGCGTACCCGTATCGTATTGTACCAGTGTCCCATACCCGTATCAGTGCTTCATAGTATATAACTATACATATATCATCACATATAATTGGTATGCTGATAAAAAAAATTTGCGGCCCTAAAATAGAAAACTAAACCCTAATATAGAATATTAAACCCAAAAAATATACAACTAAACCTTAAATTCTAAATCTTTGGTATATATCATCATATAACTAGACGATAATAAGTCGGGTATACCTAGTAAGGTGAACCCTGGTCCATGTAATCAATTGTCATTATAATTAGCCATTCTACTTTATATACAACAATGTCACTTTTGCCCTAAAAAATATTAATTTTCTACTGAAAAAAGTGTCAATTTTTTGATCGTACAGAGCATGATGACTTTTCCCATCGTACAGAATATGATGAGTAAGACGGTATTTTATAAGTTTTCATCATATATTTTTATGTTACATTATCACCGTCTCTAATATATCGGTCATATATCTATTACAATGAATATACTAGATATTTATGTTACATCTCTTATATATTCGTTATTATTTTTACACTCTTGCATTGTACGAACAACTTTTTATTATTAAATTATAAAGTTAAATCTGAATATTAAACATTTTGATTTATTTCTAAATAGTAAATAAGTGATTATATATGTAGAGTAAAATAATATATGTTAAACCAAATAGAATTAGTCCAAAAGTTAAAACAATCAAGTAAAAAAACCATATAAGCACTAAAAATGTTGAACATGGTTACTGCAAATATTATTATTCGTAGAATTGTAATTTAAAAATTATGAAACACTTCCGTGTACACAACGTTGATAGTTCTTTTACTACGTTTATTACCATCGTCGCAAATGAAGATTTTTAAACCCTTACGATTGATCACTCTTAATATTGAAAGATACATTTGACCATGACTTAAAATGGTCTTCAAGAAAAGTCTAGACCATATTGAGATATAGATTATCCTTGGCTTTTATTGATCGTCATTGCATATGACATGATCATTGGAAATTGTCATCGTTGAAACTTAGAAGGCAACCTCAGATCGGATGGTGTTACAGTCATTCGTGGAATCAATACCAATTCACTTGCACAGCTTTACTTGGAGAATTGTAGCTTCCAAAATATAACCACCCAGTATCGTAACTACCAACCTAGTTCCATTGCACAACCCAAATAAATGATCAATCTTTCTCAACAACATGATTGGATTACCAACTTTTAATCTTAGTTCATGATACTCATAACACTTGATTGTGTTCACAAACTCTAGTGAGTGGACATATTGCAATATGTCAATATTTGTATTAGGTTTGCACACATGGTATGATCTCAAATATATCTTACATTCTCCTTCGTTCAATGAGGTTGTATATTGATTTATCAAATTGACTAGCTCTGCCCTCCAAATAAACATAACATTCAGCTTTTATTCCAAATTGTGGATATGTGCTCGCCACAATTGATGTAATAAGATCACTATCATCTAACAATAATATATCTTCTAGGATATGATTTCAACGATGCCATCATTTGGTACTCCAACTGTTTCATCTCTAATAATATTTATCCAGTGAGAATACTCTTTTAATTCAACAAAATCAAATCTGAATTGAGATTTTGAAGTCTCATATTTTTCGTTAACATTAGAACCATGCAATGTCTCCACAAATGGATAGAATTGATCGTTGCACGTATTAGATTTGCTTTGGTACCTTTAGGAATCACCGGTAGAATTTGCCAGAAATCTCTACCATGGACTACAATCTTACCTCCAAATGAAATATTTTTAGCCTCCAAATTCTTGAATCTCATTATAAATTTTAATATCTTGTCTAAAGTTTCAAAATAATGCCCATACATTATCAGAGTTTCGTCGAGTTGTGCACACACCATCAATTCCGCAAGGAGGTCCCTTGAAAAATAGTACATGATAAATCTCCGTGGAGTTAAAAGGAACTTTAAATCAGAATAACCAGTTCTTCCTTTTGGAAGAAGAGAAGATATGCCGCTAGATGGTACATTCAAAACAATTCCACCATAAGATCTCACAGTTACGGAAAGTCCATCAGACAAATTTTCCCGAAGTACACAATTGAAGTATAGGGGTCAAAAGTATAGGGGTAATAGTACAATAAAGACGTTTGGCCTCGATTCTTGAACTTAGAAGTTCAAAGGATAAAGTTGTAATTTTAGATACGTCTTATGTAATAGGTTGTTATGACGAAGATATGGTTCGAATTTAAAATCATTTGGAAGTCGTTTGACCCATTTCGGCTCAAAATAAGAAAGTTGTATGGTTTTGAAGAATTAATAAAGTAATTGGGGTCAAAATATAATTTTGAGAACTTTTAAAAGTTTATGGGGTCAATTTGCAGTTTTAAAGAATCTGATTTGGGGTCAATTCAGAATAAATCAAAACTTCATTTCAGGGGACTAAATTGAAAATTAGATGGTTCAAGTTGAAGTTTTAAAAATCTTCAATTGGGCCAAAACTATCTCAAAAACCCACCACTGAGTGCATCAATGGAGTAATAAACGTGTTAGACATCTTCCAATAACTACTCTCGTCTGAATCACATTTTCCCGAAGTACACAAAGCTTTTATAAATGCTTGGCTGATTAGACAAGAGTATATCGGATGCAACAATTTTGGCCTGATAAAATATATAATATATTCAGGGCAAGACAGTATGTCGGGACATGTCTAAAATACAGAATTTGTCCATTAACCTTTTGGACTTGGCAAAAATGGTCCACTGAATATAGGGGTGGTAAATTTAGTCCACCAATTAAGTTTTTGTCGCACATTTAGTCCAATTTTGGGGATTTTGACCAAATGACAGTCGGTCAAAATCCAAAGAGTTGCAAATTTAGTCCACCAATTAAATTTTTATCGCATATTTAGTCCAAACTTTTGTTGCAAACTTAGTCCACCAATTAAAAAAGTACGACAAAAATTTAATTGGTCGACTAAATTTACCACCCCTGTATTTAGTGGACTATTTTCGTCAAGTCCAAAAAGTTAATGGACGAATTCTATATCTTATCCGTCGGGACATCTTACCAAGTTACGAGTTATAATTGAGTGCCAGAAATAGCCGAAGTTTCCACACGGGTCAATGGAGCAGTTCGTGCTCGAATCTTTTGAGTGTCCTTGTCGAGTGAAGAATGCTCTTGTGGTAGATGGTTGTGTAGTGGTATTTCGTGCTCTCATGCAATACGATCATGCATCAATTTCAAAGTGAATCATGTAGTTTACGTGCAAAATTACTATAGCACTACCGCGTACCTACGTTACATACTCTGTTGGGTCTTTTGAACCATTGCCCGATGCGGAGGACTGGAATGAAGCAAATTTGAATTGGTTCATGATCCAGACATTAAAAGACCTAGAATTGTTGGATGACTCAGGAGCAATAGGATCTACAACGAAATGGATCGACCACAAATACGCGCAAGACAACAATATCGTGTGCAAGAGGTGGCCAACACATCACAACATATTGGAGGTTCTAGTTCTAGGCATTGATGTTAGATAAGATGATAGTTTTTCCATTAGTCTGATATTGTAATTTACTTTTCTTTTCCGCTGACAATCGTTTACACTACTTGATGTTATAATTCACATCTCTTTGTGCATTAATAATTATTGTTGTATAAATTTATTAAGTAATATTTCTCTTTGAAAAATAATATTTGTTGTATGAATTTATTAATTAATATATATTAGTGCGAAATAATGTTTTTTTTGATTGCATATATTTTGTTATCAATAAAGTACTTATATCGTGCAAATTTTCATCTAATATTGATTTTGGTCATTTATATGTATTTATCTTGCAGATGATATCACCGCATAGGGGTGTGCATTGGTCAGTTTGGTCGACCAAACCGACCAAATAGACAAAACTGAATTGACTGAATTTGGTCGTCGGTCGGACCGAACTGATTGAAATAATGTGGAAAACTAATTCTCGACCGAACCGAGATATTTCGATCGGTTTCGAGTCGAACCGATTTCTTTTTTTCTTTTTATCAACTTTCCATTTTGTAGCCCATAAAAATAAAATTAATATATATATATATATATATATATATATATATATATATATATATATAAAATTTGGTCGGTTCGATAATATCGATTTTTTTGGTAGACAAACCGAAACCGACCAAATTAACCGAATCTTTTACAATCAAAAACCAAAAACCAAACCAAATCGTACTATTCGGTTGGTTTCATTTTTGGTTGAATTTTGCACACCCCTATCATCGCATGATGACCCTCTATTGATCCAGCAGCATTTACATCGATCGAACAATATTGCACGTGGTCAGATTGATGGGGTTATTACGGATAAGCGTGCAACATCTCATATCTTTTGGGATTTTGGTGATGAGGATAACTATTTGCATCCTGAGTTCTGTCAGTACTAGATCATTGGGGGTTTTATATGGTCGCATTCCATGAATCGATTCGCAGACTAGAAAACCATTTGATAACATCATTGATTGAGAGATGGAGCTGAAAGACACATACTTTTGACATTGAGGAGTGCATCTTAAGAATCCACCAACCAAATGATGACGCGCCGCAGGACGAGGTTGTGAAGTACGCGCGTGGGATTGCATTGCTTTTACTTGGTTCTATGTTGATGCCTGGTACAACCAACAACTTGTTGGGATTTGATGGTACCGTCGCGCAGCGGAAAACAAAAATTTTTAAATAATTGAATCGAATTCAATTGACGACGGCCCATTTTAATTTTTTAATTAATTCAAACAATATTTTAATTACTTTATAAATGAAACAATTCGATTTTCGTAAAATCGAATAAGCATGGTCGGTTCCATAAAATATATATATATATATATATATATATATATAACAATAATATATATATATATGTATTATTACATTAAACATATATATATAATAATTATATATATATTAATATGTTAATCATATATTTAAAGTTATATGTATACTCATATAACATATATATATATAACATATTTATATACATACCAACACGCATGCATTTCCTTTTAAATATATATATATATATATATATATATATATATATATATGTATCATATATCATACGCATGCATATACATAATATACATATATAACCAACATACATAGCACACATATGTTTATCATATATATATGTATAACACACAACACTCACATATGTAATATACAAACTGCATTCAAATATATATATATATATATATATATATTATATATATATATATATATCAATATATATAACAAACGAACAACCATTTATACCTCACGGTAATGGCGACGGCCCGGACGCAGCTCCGGCTTGGCAGACGGGTGCGAGGCGGTTGGATTCCCGGCTTGACGACGGCAGGACGCAGCTCCGGCTTGGCAGACGGGTGCGACGCGGAGGCGGCAGACCAGGCGCTCCGGCTACGAATCGGCGGCGTACGAACGGGCACGGAGGTGTCGGGCTGCTGCGGCAGCGGCGCAAGCGTAAGCACCCTGATTCTTCTCGACAGCAGCGAGCGGTCTTCGAGTGTTGTAACTCCGGCGTGGCAGCGGGATGATAGCAGCGGCAGACGGGAACGCGCTGGGGGCGATCGGACGGCAGGCTGCGAAGCGGAGGTGACGGTGGCGAAGTGGTCGGTCACTTGACTCCGACAATCGGTATCACACACCGAATGTCCCGACGTCCTCACGACGGAGCACTAGATCCGTCGAGGGATTGAGAACGAACAAAAATGAGAACCGAACGTTTCGGTGTGGCGGCGGCCGGCGGCAAGCGGCGGCGACCTGAGGTGGACGACTGGGAGGGTGGCTAGGGTTCCGAAAAAAATCCGTCTGTCGTGTTGTTGTTGGTGTGTTCTGTATTTCCGTCTCTCTCTTTTTTTTTCTTTTAAAGCCTTCTTCTTTATTAATAGTTTTTTTTTTGTTAAAAAAGGCTCAAGCCCAAAACCTTTAATGGGCTTGAAACAGGCCCAAATAAAAATTAAAAACAAGTCTAACTTATAAGTTGTGGGCTGGCCCAAAAACAAAACCATTTTAATTAAAGTACAAGACTGCCCCATTAACAAAAATAAAAACCAAGTCTTTTAATTTTAAAATAGCACCGGCCCGATAACTTTAAAGGCTCATTGGGCCGACCCAATTTTAAATCAAAAACCCATTGGAATTAAATCATTTCTCACAAACGATAATTTCGAAAAATATAACAATTATATTTTCGCGTCCAGAATAATTTTCTCGTATTTTTCTCAATTCATAATCAC
>BMAC01000070.1:1920008-1935186 GCA_014905375.1 Phtheirospermum japonicum
ATGAAGTGCCTGCAAGAACCTTGTGATATAGCTTATATGTACAGTACGATCCCTTCGCGATCTATGTCCCGATTGAACAAGAGGTATTGGTTCATCGAGACCTCTTTCTAGTTCAATAACTGTGTGTACGTTCTAGGTTCAAGATAATCCGTTCGTGTGTGACTTAGAGAAACACATTTCTCTAAACACCCCACTATCAGCTCTGGCCAGAGACTCTGAGGATTTATCAACCATCAGAACACACAGGACATCCATGACTTATCATGCGTCCGAATCCCCTACTACCATGCACAGACTTCCCACTAGATTCCCGACTATGTGAACGTTGCCCCTTTTGATCGGCCTCTAAAGAGACACAGAGACAGGTCACAACATAGCCTGTCCTCTTAGTGAAGTCACGGTGAGGTCTGGGTCTTAAGGATTAATGTTGTACGCTATACCATAGAAATCATCTACTCGATGAGTGGGAACCACTTAGAGATTTCTAGGCGAGGGAGTTCAGTGAACTCATCCTATGAGCACCTACTTATGTATGTCGATGTCAAGACACCGTGACCGATGAGATGCGGTCCACATACACTAAGTACTAGTCTTTATGGGAAAGGCCTGTATCCTCATTATGGCGTAACCCTTTGACTAGGAACAAGTTCGATGAGTTACATTACGTGCTGGATTATCTCACAGTTCTGCTAGACCAATTCACCGTAATAAAGTAACTTCATCAGGACCATACCTATGCAACAAGTATGGGATAAAAGATATGAAATGCCAATAAGTATAAAAGATATTATTACGAATAAAAACCGATTGTATTACAAGAGAATGGTCAGACCACAGCCACAAGTTGGCTTGTTGGTCACCTTATCCTAACACAACTATGTGTCCATACTATACCTATGTCATTCACGTGGATGATGAGACGGCCTCCAGTATTAGCTGGATTAGTGTTGTGCTTGCATATTTATATCGTGAGTTGTGTAATGCTGTGAACCCTGAGAGGAAGACGATTAGTGGCCCGCTAGATTTATTACAGATTTGGGCTTGGTCTCGAATTTTCTTTGTTAGACCAGAGTCTATATAGCTCATGATCGATCTTCAGACCATGTACGTTACATTCGAAGACACCACATTGTCTGTACCACCGTACGGTGCTAGGTATAACATATTTCTACAATACTCAATATGCATCTGTTAATAATAATTCAATTTTAATAACTTGACTTGAATGTTTATTTATATGGATTACACGGAATAATCATACGCAAAGCGCTATGAGTACATTAAGAGTATTTCGGGAGTCACTTGATAGGTTGCATGAATTAGAGATAAAGTACTAAATAAACTTTATTTATTTTATACGATGAAAACTAATGATAATTATTGAAGTTTGCAGTGGACATGGGAACCCCATGGTATGAGTGCACCTGAAATTTCTATATTGGGTGAAAGATGTTTGAGTAAAAATTGGTTGAGCGATTGTCCACTCATATGCTGGTTAATTGTCGAGGTCCAGTTTCCTAATCGAGTGACCCAATAATTCGGTATAGCATAGTTGATTTGGAAGAATAACACAATGTCTATCGAGCACATGATAATTACGTTCAGTGAATTGCACGTCATCATTACTGGATTCGTGCATGGGATTTATGAGAGGCTACGAGATTGTAAGGCACTCCAGTTCGAAGAGGTGCGGGTATGGTGCGCGGATATTTTAGATGGTATCAACAAAACACAAATCATTTCATTTCCCGTTTGGAGAGACATACAGAGGGGTGACACCAACCATCAGACGTCAGCGCTCACGATGCCATTGTAAATCTTATTCACTTTGTCCTCGCTCAATGAATTCTTAGATTTGATATTAAACCTTATGTGTTTTATAGGGTACTTGGACTCGGCGACTCGACCGTATTATGTTAGATGCTAGAGATAAAGATTTTGACTTTTATCATCATTTGCATGATGTAGTTTAGTCAGTTGCTGATGAGATGAGGCAACGACTATGTATTTGTGGGGAGCTAAAAGAGCATGATCCAGATCTACGCACGGTACACACATCGGGTAGTGTAAGAAGAACAACACCTGGTCCATCCACATCCTCGCATCACAGGGTGCCGGCAGCAGCACCCAGGCCACCATCTATCACCGATCATGGTAAATGTGTGATTCATTAATAATTATTATATGTAACATTATGATTAATATTACAATAATATTTTTTTTCTCTTTGAATATAGATACGTCTGGTCGATCATTGTCTCATAGACATTCTAATCCAGATGAGGGAGGTGATTACGTTCTTATATTTGGACTATCTGGGGTAGAGTTTTATATTCCTTCTATTGTTGGGAAGTCATTCACCGATCTTCTTCAGACAGATAGAAGTAGTGGATTCCAGGACTTCACAGCTGCAAATCATTTTGGCTTTTCACGACCACACTTCCATACGACACCAATCCAATATCAATATGCGAGTCATGCTAAGGAGAGTTGGAATATACATGCGGACAAGGATGAAGAAGGTGACATGCCAGAGGGGGGGCACGAGGAAATGACACACCAGTGCTAATTCAAGAACCACCTCGTAATGTGCCACGTAGATTAGGGAAAAAGTTGCATCATGACTAGGATACACCATCACCCCCACAAGGACATAATTACGGCCTACGTAAAGACAAACACCCAAAGGGGTGTGGCATATGAGGACATTATTGAGACTACTTTCTTAGTGTGTAATTTATTTTAATAGTGTAGAAGTTTCTAAGTGTGTGATTTATTTTTAAATTTCTACCGTTCAGTAGTTATCAAATATATACAGTAAACAAACAACCATAAAACAAAAACATAAAAATTACAATCTTTCAAGAAGTAGCAGCAGTGATTTGGCAAAATAAAAATAACACACCACAAAACCGTAACTCAAAGAAGCAATAAACATATGATAAAACAGATAGAGAATTAAGTGATAATACAACATGCAACATTCAACAATCTTCACTATGTATGTTTCTTCCTCTTCCCACTTCCACTTGCAGAGCTTTCACTGTGGTTAGTTTGATACACTTCTTCTAAAAGTATTTCCATTTTCATGAGCAAGGGTTCCTCATCAAAAGCGTTGCAATAGCTTTTGATTGGACAATCTTGTATTCATCACAACAAGTTAAAATAATGAAAGATTCAAAGTGCATGTAATCATTGAAGAGGGAGTGTAGAACTTACATGCATAAATTTCTTTCGGACGTTATGATCCCTAAAGACCATTTGTACATTCCCATTCCAAACTGTACTAGGGGTCCGAATTAGTTGTTTGAAGAACCTAAACCGAATTTCAAGTTGGACAATCCTGGCGATGACATCAGCGTTGGAACTGGCACGTTCAATCTTAAAGCAACAATTAAGTAAGTCTTTTGCTTCCTTCACTCGTTTGTCTGCTAATGGTCCTTTATTTGGATTTCATCCACCGATTTCTTTTTGAGTGATTATGAATCACTCCTTTTCAATAGAAAAGAATAGCCAAATGGGGTTTATCTCTATGAAGGGTCCACTTATTATTTTTTTCACAATCGCAATCAAGTGTTTGGACCTTAAATGTAGGAGGACCATTTGTGTCATTAAAGTGGTTTACAATTAGCTTTTCTTTTTTGATTAAATAAGATAGAAGTACTTGATATGTAATTGTTGATGACTTCTCCATTATTTATTCTAATATATATTTATAGTAAGAAGAGACTATCAGATAAGTTACTATTCACCTAATATTTCTTTTCCCAATCATGACTTTTGACAAGACCAAACAAATTGACTGAGCTTGCCAGGGTCCCAGAGTCATAAATCTTGATAAGACCAAACAATATTCTATTTTAACAATTTAACTGAGCTTGCTAGGGTCCCAGGGTCATAAATCTTAACAAGACCAAATAACGTTCCATTTTAATGACCGAGCTTGCTAAGGTCCCAGGGTCATAAATCTTGACAAGACCAAATAATGTTCCATTATAATAAGTTGACTGAGCTTGCTAGGGTCCCAGAGTCATAGCTCATTGTTCCATTTTAATAATCTTCCCAGATTTGTAATCTTTCTTCTTTAATTTAATGAAATTGTTTGTTTGTATCGTCCAATTGTTGGGTATGGTCCACCAGCCATGTGAAATCTACCAAAGAACTTACATCATAGAATATGTTTCCTGCAAAAGTGTTTACTGTTAAAAGTAGTGTTTGGGGGATACATTCCTTCTTACAACTAGAAGACACTAAAGAAAGAATATATTCAATGTACATTGAATGCTCTAATGCTCTATTTAATTTTAGGTTAATTTCTATGAAAACTAAACTCTGTAATTATAAACCCACAATAAAATCCACTCAAAAGATTTGAAAATGGCATCAGTTGAAACCTCCCAAAATATTCCTAAACCTCAATCCCATTACTTCTACACAAAAACTTGGACAAAGGAAGTGGACAAAAAAAATTTATTCAGGAGCTCGTGAAACAATGTGTGATGGGGAATTTTTATTATACAACGTTTGATCTATCATATTGCGTTGCACGGACAAATTACCTACGTTTGATCTATCATACAACTATAATAATATATACGTTTGATTTATTCAGGAGCTCTTGGTACCATTATCGTGTTGTGTGATTCAATTTTGTATTGATTTGCATATTGTGGAGTTAGGTTGGTGTTTTTTTTTTTAAACATACACTTGTCTTGACATATTCAGTCTTCTTGGATAGTTATTTGCTGACATGGATGTTTGTAAACACATAATAAGAATTGGTTTTAACTTTTAGCCTTTTTAGATTAAAATAAATAAATAATATAGTTGGTGTTTCTTTAATATCAACTTTCGGTTGTTTTATATGTTTGGTAAAAAAACATTTTTTCAATGAATGATATAATTTTCGAAATGGATTTCCGACAGATAATCTATCCATTCTCTTTCAAGATTATTGGTCATATATCCACCATATTAGTTAATAGTGTTATCTATTAGTAGGGGTGTCAACTTGTGAGAGCTCTAGATGACAAGTCATCTTCTGGGTGCTTTGGAGCTGAAATGTCAAGTCGTGATGCTTCCTATAATTTAATACCATCTTTATATTTTTGGGCATCAATAACAATTTTTTTTGCATTTTTACTCTGTGAAAAAAAAAACTAGGGTTTTTACTCATTTTTACTCTCTCTCTCTGGTTCTTCCTATTCATTTCTTGATCTGCAAAAGAAATTAAAAAAAATTGTGATAGACATGTTCTTAATTTGTTCATATCTGTAAAAGAATGTCACGCAGATAAATTTGATCTGAGGTATACTTTCCGTTTTATTGTAGATCTGATTGTTATTGGCTTACGGGTTTGTGTTCAGGTGTGTATAGATATGGATGAAAAATAATATAGTGTGAAAAAGTTTTTTTTCAATGCTAACTCATTTCGTATTTGTTTGATCTGTCTGTGTGCGTTTTGTTAATTCACTCTGTATGAAGAAAATAAATAATTCAAATCCTATTCTTCTTATACTTCTGCATATATTTTTCTGTAATTATTTAAATTAATATCAAAATCTTCAATGTCTTCTTATGATTCTTAAAATAATCAAAATCCAGATCTGGATATGGTTAGTTTTTTCGGTTCCTAGCCCTGTGGGATTACTATTTCGAATTTGTATATCTTTTTTTTAATCGTATCTCTTTGTATTATGCAAACATAATGATTACAAAATTTGAGATGCAAATAAATCTAGCCTCTTAAAATTAGCATGTGAATGCAACTTTTTTTTTTTTTTATATTATTTATGTATTTGATAATTTCTTTTTCAAATCTGTATGCCAACGATGTTATCTATTTTGTTTCCTGGTATATTTTGTTTTATTTCTGTTTTTTTTAACAAGACATAATATATTGGCTGCGTGTAAGTCTCATTTCTCTCTCTAAACTCACACGAATTCCATTTTTCATCTGTTATTTATGTTATTTAATTATTCTTTCTTTACAATGATTATCATATCTGTGATGTTTATGTCTTGATTTCATGTTTAATTTGATGTTCTTCAATTATTAGTCCTTTATTTATTATTATTATTTTTTTTACATATTTCGGCAATGAGGTTCATTTTACTTGATTGCTTGGATTTTTTTTATGAATTCACTTCTCAAGATTTTTGAATATCTTTTAATATATGAGTAAATTTAAGTTTTTTTTCTTTTTTGCACTAAAAAAGTTGCATTGAGCTCAAATAGAGTCATGCTTGATTTTTTTAATTCTATTTTACGGTGATAATTGTTTCAGGTAGTTTGGAGGCTTCAGGCCTTAATATAAAGAACTTGGAGCCCAAATTGAGAACATTGCTACATCTATTGCATGGTTTATCTACTCTGAAAGTTGTCCAATTGTATGGTTTAGCATTGTCTCATAGATCAAGAAAGTCGATAATTGGGTGTCAAATTTTAGTTTCTCAAGCTGATTGTGAGTTGATATTTTTTAGACTTTTTTCCAGCTCTATTTATGCATTAGCCATAAAAATTGTCCAATTTGATGCAGTAGCGTTGTCATGTAAATGTGAATTCTTGTTATGGACATATTAAGTCATCTATTAAATTTTCCATCTTGTCCCTAGAGAATGTGCAACATTGTTGTCACCTTCAATTCATTTTTATCCCAAAAAAAATTTCAGATCCTATATAAGCACATCTATACTTGGGTAGAAGGTCATAGACGAGTCGAGAAAAGTTTTTGAAAATTATGATTTCATCTAAAACTTGGGTTCTTTGTTAAATCTATTCTCCAGTCTATTTCCTAGTTCAGGTAATTCTTTTCTATGGTTGTGGTTGAAAAACTATTTTCTTCTTCTATAATACTCTGTTGGTGCCCATTTTTGAAATCTGATTTTTTTTTTTTGGTAAAGAAACTATGAAGTTTTGAGTGGTGGGTTTTTTACTTTTTATTTCTGATTTGTGTTTATGTTTTTAATTTGTTTTTGTTTATGTCAAACTCCTTACATATAAATCTAATGTCCTTTAAGGAGCCATCAATATTTTTACAAGCTCGTTTTATTCGAACTATCCCGTCAAGTTCAAGATATATTGTTATACTTAACAACTAATTTCTCCTTCTATGGCTTCACATTACGTCCAGATAATGAATACATGTCATGTTGGGCACAAAACCCAAGCCATCCACTTGGCTATTATTTTTTACGAAGATCAGATTTTGTGTTTATTAAGGCTAACACAATCTTCGTGATGGCTTTTGGGTTCTGGAGGTTAGTATTTAAGATTCTTATTAGAAGTTGGTAGTATTTTGATGCAATTATTTTAGTGTTTTTTTTTTCCTTCAAAAACTACTCATGGTGTCTAGCTTAATTGCGAAAATACTCAACTATTTTTCAAAATTAGAAACCCCAATCATCTATCCATGATGTTTATTCTTTTCTTACTACAGTGTACCCTCAAAGAGGGAATTAGATTGCAATATGGAATTTTCTTGCTCTCTTATTTAAGAAAGATTCTTGGCCGTAATTTAGTTTTATAAATCTACGTGTTTTAAATTACAAACAAATAATCCCACGTCATTTATTCTTTTCTAATTTATATTTTTAGTTTTGTTAATCTNGTGTTTTAAATTACAAACAAATAATCCCACGTCATTTATTCTTTTCTAATTTATATTTTTAGTTTTGTTAATCTTTGTGTTTTAAATTACAAACAAATAATCTAATGTCATTTATTACTTTGTAATTTATATTCACAAAATATAAACTATAATACAATACGACACAAATTGAAAGTGCGATATTCATGAATAGTTTTGTAATGAATATTTCAACGTATCAAACAAATTTTATTTATTTTGATAAATTTTATATTTTTATGTATTTTTTATACATGTCCCCATAAAAATGAGTAATATTGTATTTTGTTTGTATGAGTATTTCAACATATCAAACTAATTTATTGATAAAGTTTATGTATTTATAAGTTTCTTATACATGCCCACATTTTTACACGGATATCATACTAGTTTGCTATCTCCTCTATATATTAATGCAAAATTCTCAATCCTACGTGTCTGCTTTTCACTCTTCGTTAGCTTTGGAGAAAATTATGGTGCTTCGGTATTATTCTACATACCAAGGAGAAGATACAAAGGAGACGATGGAGACGGTATAAATTAGGGACCTCTTATTCATCAAAGACTCCCTTTATATAGGGTATCAAATACATGTTTTCATAATACATAAAGATAACAAATACCTAAATTGTCATACATCAGTTACTTATTGACGAAGGCACAGTAATTGTGTTTTTCCTTCAACACTCCCCCTTGTGCCAAGTCAAATGGTGAAATGGTGTTTCATTGTTGCCTCGTTAAAACCTTTGTCAAGTAACAAAACCCAATGGGAACAATAAAACTTGATCTAAGGAAAAATAGTACAACACACCTATGTTGAGACTCCTCCTAAAGTCTACACCTCTCTTTGATATGTACTTCTATCAAGAGAACTTTTAAAGTCCTCACTTTCTCCAATTTACTTGATTCTTGAGAAAGTGCATAGTTGTTGGTTGTAGAAGAGTTGTGGTGATATTACTCGTATTATCACATTTTCTTTAGTGATAGAGTTCAAGTATGTATGATCATAACATTTCTCATAGATACGCACAAACTACTACATGCATGATAATGATCCCTTTACACGAATCAAATGAGTAACTAATATCAACGATACTATTTGGTGTTTCACAGTAGGAAGTAAACTCAGCATTTTCTTTAGGGGTTACAGGACCATCTGCAGTCTCAATTATATTTATGAATGGGAAAAATAAACTCGCGTCAATGGTTTCTTTTAGGTATCAAAGTATATTTTGAATCCATTCCAGTGACATTGCGCTTTCTTGAGTTAAATCAAGATAATAATTTTGAAAAAGTAATATTTGGTCAAGTGTACTAGTAATGGTACAAATAATGCGCATATTGTACATAGGGAGGGAATTTTAGCTCCCACCAGTTCTTCGACATTTCGTTGACAAAATTGATCTTTCCTTATATCTTCACTTAGACCAATCATAGGAGGGCTAGCATATTGTACTTATCCATATTTAATTGCCAGATCATCTTTTGGATATATGCAAACTGTAAAATATAGTATTCCACAAACTCAGTTTTAGTTCCAAGCCTTAACATGACCGATTTTCCCATGGTTCATTATTTCAAATTAAGAATTTCAAATAACTAGCGATATCTCTTATTTCATTAAGATAGGATATTATGTTCATTTCATCGACATATACAATTATAACTGCAAATTTGAAATTTATTTTCTTTATAAATACGCAAGGGCATAGATTATCTTTTCTCAATCAAGTAGTCACTTAGACGGTTATACCACATTCGTTTGGATTATTTCAATCCATGAAGTGAGCGTTTTAATTTAATTGCAAATGCACTCCGTGGCTTAGATCCACTTGCTTGGCAATGAAAGGCCAGCAAGCACTTTTGTATATATCTCTAAATCATAATCCCCATAAAGATATGATGAACCACAGGTATAAGCTATATTCTCAGTTCTTTGGAGTTATAACATCTATTATGAGAGAGTACATATCCTCATATTCAATTCCAGGGCGTTGTGAGAAACTTTGTTCTTCAAGTTTAGATTTGCATCTCATAGCTTTATTTTTCTCATTGTGCTTTCTGACAAAATTTTGTTTATGTCCTACAATCTTTACACTTGGTGAGGTTAGCACTACCAGACCAAAATACTTGTCTTGTTGTCAATGAATTTAGTTCTACCTGGACTGATTCTTTACATTTAGGTTAATTTGCTCTATATTGATATTTCAATAGAGCGTGGTTCGATATCATTGTGCTCTATGATTCCTTGAGCAACAGTGTATACATCATCAATGTGTGTGGAAGATCTTTCCATCAACTCATATAAACTCTCATAGTACATTAAGATTTCTTTATTCTCTGGAATCATATTAAACATCGGAGCGTCCTCCAGTAATGATTCATGGACATAAGTATAATCAGAGATAATCTCATGAGAGTCATTATCTTCATTTATGATTAATTGAATTTGTGCCATACATGCCCTCCTATTACTTGGGCGAGTATTGATCGAACTAAGTGACCTCCCCCTGTTCCTTATGGGAGTCACGACCTCAACCATACCTCCGCTAAGTATGGTTTCAATGTTCTAATATGTGACATTGAGCCCTTTATGGGGACATTTAACTTTTCAGACACATTTGCAGCTGGTATATATATGATCTTGTCACTTTATAAATTGAGTCTTCTATACTTTGAAGATCAATTGTTCACTTTACTTTACTTTCACGTTACATTGTGAAATGCGGGGATTATAATGAGACATAGTGTGAAACTATTCCTGTCGTTCCATTAGAAAATACTTTTTCTTATCTCCCTCTAACGACTGGAAGACGGTCTCATTAGAGTGACATATCTAAAGTTTTAACGGTAAAGAGATCGCTTGTCAAAGGTTTTGTTGGAGATTCATATCCAACATAAATACTTAATCGTCTTTAGAGACCCATATGAATGCGGTGTGGGGGCACAATAGGCACATATACTGCGTAATCAAATATGCGTAGATATGAATTATCAGGCTTATATCTAGTTACCAACTGGTACGCAAAATACTTGGTTAACAGAGGTTCATAAACGAATAAGTAAGAGTTGCGTGCAATATTGCATAATCCTGTGCAGAGTTAAATATATGAGCCCGCATAAATATTATCTTAGTCGCCATCAATATTCTTTTCGACGGTGTCTTCTTTGAGACCTTATTGTATATGCACATTAGGGTATAAGATGCATTACATCGATCTTGATTAAAATACAATAGACATCAAGTACTTTTGATGTAGACTCTCTAGCTAGGTGCTTTATAAGGGTGGTGAGTCCTCAATCATACTAAATGTGCTAGAAGTTTTTCAAATGCAACATTTTTATGGACAATACGTGCCGAAGCATCGATCAAAATATAAAATACCTGAAAGATCTGCAATTTGAATGGTTATGTTCACATGTATCACCAATTATCAATTACAAGAATGGAATATTATACTTTGTATCTTTAGCATATGCAGGTCTCAATCATACAATTTTGCTAATGAACAAGTTTTGAAAAAATGAGTGATGTATTTTTGAGATATGAATGTATGTAGTGCTCCTAATACTTTAGAATGCACTAGCTGTAATTGAACAGCATTAGTTCGACACTATATTGTGCATCAAATCTCTATCTCATTTTGTGTTTCACTGAAAATAAAATATGTCCATGTTAATTTCTTATAATATGGACCGTCATATCACGACAACCAAAGAATCCATCTCAGTTGTGTCAAAACTTGAATGAGTCAGTATCCAAAAGTTCTTTGTTGGTCATTCTTATGATTCAATGATCAAAAAGTAGTAAAGTAAAATTACTAGACTGACTCTAAAACGTGCTTTCTTCCACATAAACTAAAAGTAAAGTTCCATTCTCATAATATAATCCTTAATGATAATCATCAACATGAATATCATCAAACTTAACACGGTTCATTTCTCTCTTGGTCCATATTGAGCTTTTATGACTTTAATCAATATGCCACTAGGCATCAAGACTTTGTCACATATAAATTACAATTCAGTGAATAATTGTATATTCCTCGAGAAATTCTAACATTCTTCAAAGATAATGAATGATATACTTTTCATTTTAATATTTTAAATTATTTGCTACATATGTTACATTATATCTAAAATCTACTCATGAACCTTTTATGTGAATGTGTGGTAAATAAACTCAATTACATCCAATACTTTAGAATGAAATGCAAAACTTACCAATCAGACAAAAATAATTAAATCAGGCCACATCACATAAATCTAACTCAAAATAAAATTTAAGACCAAATACAAAAGTCTAATAAGAATGATTAATTATACTTCACAAGTTCTTTATAAAGTAAGAAACAAATAAATTTCATCAATCAAAATAGAGGATACTCATTATCTAAGCCCGGTTATTGGGAGAAACTCCATGGCTTCTACCACGACCAATAAATATCACAAACCCTTACATATCTTACCTTATGGTTCATTCTTCCCACATAAGTAGGAATCAACATGTGTCTTCTCCTTTTCTTTGAGGTTATTTCCACTATTCATATCGATCCTAGTCAGCCTCAAGAAATTTCCTAATCCAAAGGTCTAACATTGGTATTATGAAAAATAATATCATGTCTCTCAATAACTTATTATCACAATTAATATTATACAAGTGAATCAGTATGTTTGCTCAAGTGGAAAAAAAATAGAGTGAGATCGTATCTCTCATTGTCATTTAAATTGACTTTCTTTTTCACATATGGTAAGGCATATTTTTAGTTGCAATATATCAAAGTCATTGATCCTTTTTAGCAAGCAAACACATTTTTTTCACTGTATTCTTAAGCTTGGAAGTATTATTTTATAATATTGCCAAAATATTCATTTAGAGCACATCCCAAAGTTTATTGGAATTTTGTAACTAAAATACTTCAAATATAAGATTGGGTCAAGATGAATTCTCAAATCCATTAGAGAATTGACTTTGGTTTAGTTTGACCATTCTTTGTCAGTTAGGGGTTGGTGGATGATATTATAGTGTAATTATAGTTCTTCTAGTTTCCACATCAAACCAATGATGGTAGTACTCAATTCTATTGAGTATACTAAATTGTATTTATATTGAGTTAGTTCAATCAATTTATTTAGATAATGAATTTGAAGAATATATGTCATACTCTTTCTTGATATTATGCGAATATACTTTATCACAAGACTTATTTATAAAATTTTGTATCGTTCATGGACTTTCATTATCATAAAATAAGCGAATGTACAATCAATGATATATATTGAAAGTAGTTTATAAAATCAGCATGAAGAGAATTACCAACATATATGAATGTATCAATTCATCAAATTCATTCATGATTAACTAAACATATGGTAAAATCATGATCAATCTCTCATCTAATCATGTAAATAATATGATTTCTAAATAAAAAAATCATCTAAAAGCATATATTACTCTATGAATAACATTAAAGTATTGCAAAATCTCATTTTTGTCAATATTGTACATAACATCATATATATATAATCATAGGTAACATATCTACATACTTTGTATAAGAATGCACAATAATAAATACCATGTCATATATCCATATAATAAATATTTACTAGTTTTATTTAATAAATAACAGGGCAATTTGAGTTACCTTGAAGGAAAGAGACGATTCTTTCCTAATTTAGTTTTTGTAATAGGTTTGTCCGCGATATGTTTCCAATGACATAGTCCTTTAAACCCGATCTCCACCATACATATTAACCAATATATCTTTTGAACATTATATCCAAAATTCAGCTTCATCCAACGGTTAGATTGTGCATAACTTAATTTTTAAAAGAAATTGGGCAGACAGTTTCGAGAAACAGGATCAACTCTGTTCAAGATCCATTATTGGATTACTAAAACCTCATATTCAAATCTCCACCGTTCATACTAAACTTATATGTTTGGAATAATATATCCGAATTTTGGATTGATCCAACGGTTCTATTATGAGATATCTTGTTTTGAAAAATGCTGCACATAAAATTTTGAAAACAAAATATGCTTTGTTCGAAATTATATATATTTCTTCATATCTCCAAATCCGATCTTCACCGTTCAGGAGATATTTTACTACGTCTTGAAGGTTCTGTAAATATTGTACATGATCCAACGGTAGAAACCTGAGGAAACGATTTTTCAAACTTACAGCGCGGTTAGATCTTCGATGTACGAAAATTGTATAATTTTTGTTTTGGTTATGGAGGCTTATTTGATCGATCACTCTCAATAGGTTAGAGTTTTGTGCTGATAATGTGTAAAAATAAAATCAGAAAAGAAGAAGATACAAAGGAGACGATGGAGACGGTAGAAATTAGGGTTCTCTTATATATCAAAGACTCTCTTTATATAGGGTATCAAATACATGTTTCCATAATACATAAAGATAACAAATACATAAATTGTCCTACATCAGTTACTTATTGAGCAAGTCTCCTCTGTGACGGTCACATGGATCATTTATCATGTGACAGAACTCTATTGCCTATTTAGATCCGGATTTGATCCATCAAATTGGGTCGGACTATGCAGATTTATTGGGTTTGGGGCTCCGTCACATGACAGAATACCCGTGTGACCATCACGTTTGAGTCTTTGGCTTACTTATTGACGAAGGCACTGTAATTTTCTTTTTCCTTCAACATTTATAATAATTTAAAGTAGTTTTATTAGAATTTTAAATATTTATTTAAGAAAAATACGTGTTATATAAAGTTATTACAAAAGGAAAATAAATATAAAAAAAATAAACTTAATTTTTTTTTTATCTAATCCTAATACAACGAATTGAAAATAATATTTGTATATGAAAAACTATTGTTACGCCAAAAAAAAAAAAAAGGAAGAAGAAAAGGAGGACAAGAAATATAAAATAAATAATTAATAATAATAATAATAAATAATCATGCCTAGAAATAAAATATTAATTACATTTTAAATCTCTTTATCTAATCCCAATATAATGCATTGATACACACATTATATATCTATACGAACAAATTAGTGTCTTATAAAGAAAAAAGAAAAGAAACAAAAAGTAATAATAAAATAATATTACATATACTGCAAGTTAGATGTACGATGTTTTTTAATAGAATTATCAGTGCCCTATTGATTTTAATTTTTTATATCACAAATTCACACATGACATGCGGTGTTGTATTTTTATATTTTTTCAAACTCAATTTTTATCGGGTTTCCCTGTCAAGTTTAGGATGTGTTGATATATTTTACAACTAATTTCATGACTCGCGGTAAGAAAAACTTGAAAACTCTTTATTGTGAAAGACCAATCTTCTTGTAATTAGAACAAATAATTGTCTGGTTTGTGTGTAAAGATTATTTGCTGTGAAAAATAATTTTTTCAGTAAATAGAACAAATAATATTACGATTTGTATGTACTATTTTCAATATTATTTTTTTAGTATTTTTAATGAATAATACTCTTTTTAAATCCCGCATAATATGCGGGTATTAAACTAGTACACACACACACACACACACACA
>BMAC01000070.1:1935241-1948489 GCA_014905375.1 Phtheirospermum japonicum
TATATATATATATATATAGGATTAGGTTCAAATGAGAACCATGTTCCTATATGTGAACCTAGGGTCAATTATGGGCCTTACATCTAATTAAATGGATGAATCAGGTTTTTTTGTGTATTTCCTTATTTAATTAAAAGCATTAGGATTGTATAATAAAAGCACTACTGGTGTAAATAACTGAAAATATTAATAAAGCCATGTTATTGTATAAGCTCTGTTTTACTTTAATTGACGTTTTGAACTTGAGCACACTTATTAAGAAATATACTAAAATGACTAATTAGCCCATATTAATGTCATGTTTCTCTCTTCCACTCAATTCGTGAATATATCTTTTTTTCCTTTGCTCCTTAATTTTAGCAGATAAGTTTTCGAGGAGTATTAATGATGACTCCATCTTTTCACCTTCTTCATCCTTTTATTTCTAAAAGAAAAAATATATACGCCCCTTCATATTCCTCCTTAAGTTTTCAATTTTTAGTTTTGGAGCTAAATGAAACTGTTGTGTAAAATTTAATTCAATATTCAAAATTTTTAATGGAACCAAAATTAAAATTTTTGTTGCTTCATTACCTATATACATACAAATTGAAGAATAAAAATTTAAATATCAACACACATAACTTTCGGTTCGAGTGATGCTAATCCAAGTATTAATCCTAAATTCTCATTTGACTTGAATGTAACTTCAATAAATATTGAGAGTCCAAATCATGAGAGGGCGGCGGAATTTTTGGTACCATATAAATATACATGTGCTGCCATAATTTGTAAACAAGAAAAAAAAAGGGGGAAAAACAGTTTTCCAATAAAAATGGCGATATACGGATACGTGCAGAGAAGTGCAATCGTCAAAAAAAGTGAATATAAAGAGTAGAGAAGTAGACTTTATAGGATAAGGGTATTTAAGGGAGTTAAACAATAATTTTGCTAAAACTTCATTTAATTTGAAACAAATTTAAAACTCTTAAACGTCAATTAAAGTGAAACAGAGGGATTAATAAAAGCACTATTGGTATATAATTAAAGCACTAGTTCGCAGGTTCGCATATAATGACATGGTTCCATTTGAACCCACTCCTATATACACATATATATAGATAGATAGATAGATAGGTATATATATATAGATAGATAGATAGACACACACTACTTTAATTGTTAGTGGACCATTTGAATGATCTTAAATTCAAGAAACCTTCAATGTATGAAACTCCCTTTTTTAATAACTTCACCCTATCATAGCTTATCTCCAGGGATGGACGTAGGATTTGTACGGAGGGAAGGGGGACGAAGTAGGGAGGTTTAATTAAAGAAGAAATGTACGGGGGTTCGGGGGCGGTAGTACCCGAGATTCTTTTTTTGAATTTACTAAATATTAACTTGAAAAATAATAGAAAAAAATATATGTTTGAATGAAATAATATGAAAAAAAGTTTTTTTTACCGTATTTTTATATCTTATTATAATCTTAGTTTTAGATTCTTGTAAAAGAAATCTTCATTTACTATAAAATGAATATGGTTGAATCAATGAGAAATAAAGAAACTTTAAGCCATAATAATAACTTTATTGCAAAAGATTCAATTGAGAACTAATAAATTATCTTTACGGAAAACTCATCATGCATATATATAACATTATAAAAGACATATAGAAGTTAAAAGGTAATTTATCAGGGGTGGCAAAATATAATTATTTCGCATTTATACATATAAAATATTAATTAACTAATACTATTCTAAGTACCGGTAGAAAGTGAGGGGGTGCGAATGCCCCCCACCAGCCCCCCCTTGGGTCCGTCCCTGATTGTCTGTCTGTTATTGTTTTGTAGGGAAGTTCGACACCAAAGAGCCCATCTTAGATTTTCTTTCCCCGAGGTTAAAGTTTATAGATGGACAGAGCAGGAAGGTTCAGCACCAAAGGACTTGCCCTCAAGTTTGTTTCATCTGCATCTAATATGAGTTTGTGGATGATTTTTTTAGTATTTTTTTGTAGTTTTAGTGGTGTTAAAATAAAAGTGGGTTCATGGCTTGATATTATCGTAATTCAATTCGAATGTAAGGATCAAGGGGTTTTTATCTTGAAATTTTAATGAAAATAACGCGAAACTATGAAAATAAACTAATTAGGAAATGTTAATGCAAGTATTTCGTATGCGTCGTGCGTATGCCTAATGGAAATCGCAAGCAATGGTGAAAATAAGCAATAAAAAGCAAGGAAACAACAAAGTACAACTAGAACAACCAAAGGTACTACTATGCATGCATGATCATAAAATTTAAAAAATGCAAATTAACAAAAATAGAAAGCACTAATGGAAAGAGCAATAAAAGTTGACGTGAAAGTTAAAAACTTTACGAGAAATAACTAGAAGCGAAGAGTAGATCTAGGATCAACATTAAATCATGCATGAAAATAAAAACCAAAATAAAGCATATGAAATACTCAAAATAAAAATGATCAAGGACTCGATTTATGATCTTGGTGTATCACTCACCTAGATTCCATAGCCAATTCACAAGATCTAACAATGAATCTAAGAACTAAGGCAAAATGCATAAATTGTAGAACAAACATGAAATTAAAGAACAAGCATGAAATTAAAGGAAAGCTTACTTGAATTAAGGAAAGGAATAACAAACTTGAATGCAATTGCAACAAAATAAAATCCAAGTGATGTCTTGAATTCTTCTTGAGCTTAAAAACCCAAGGAAAAACTTGAAATTGAAATCTAAGAACTAGAGAGAGAAAACAAATCCAAACTCATGCGAGAGTTGGGAGAAATGAGTGATGATCCTAGCTAATGAGAGATCTATCTATTTATACTAGGTTTTATAAAGGGTAAATGGGTCAAATAAGCCTAAAAAGCTTGGATTTCCCATGTTTGACCAAGTTTGACCCGAAGTGGATTTGCTAGCCACTTGGCTAGCCTTGGCGCAGGCTGGCATGGGTTGGCACAGCTTAGCCTAGGGGCACTGGCAGGGGTTGTCATGTGCCAGCGTGCGCTGGCATGGGCTGGCAGCCTTGGCAAGGCTTGACTATCATTCCAGAATGTTTTGGCGTTTTGGAGCTAGTCTGTGGCGTGGATTGGCACGTCTTGGCACATAATTAATTCATCAATTCACCTATTTTTGCTTCTTTAGTGCTTCTAACTTCAAGACCCTTCCGTCCAATCGAATGTTATCTTCTTAAAACAATGACTAATCCCAAGCGTGCCTATTCTTTCACCTATGAAATAGGAATTTTGAACATAAGAACTCAAAAATCACACAAACCTCACCAATGACGAACCCATATGATTCAAAACAATAAAACTAGAAAATAACCTAACGAAACTCGACTCAATACTACTATAAATGACATTAAACCCTAATTAAAAACACGAGAAAAATATCACAATTACATGCAAAACAACCACCCCACACTTATCGGTTTTTTTGTCCTCGAACAATGAAAAGAATCGAGAATGTACATACAATGAACATTATGCAAAAAGAAAAATCTTTGTTCTTATCCTTATTAGAATGACAGAAGTATCAACATAAACTCGTTATCGTCTAGCATTGCTCGTATTACTCTTTCTCAAATGAAAATCAAATCGATGACTTCCTCTCAAATGGGATTTTAAGGGTGTTCGCTCAATTCACTCAAGTGTTTGTTTAATAGGACGTGTATACGCTCAAGTCGGACAATGCTTGCATCTCGTTAAGATTTCACAAATCAAAAACCCAAAATCGCCCATTGTACATGACCAAACAAGAATCTAAAGAGGTCTTTATTTCGGGTTGTAATGTTGGCTCTTTGATAAGGCATGGAATATCTGGATATAGTGGCGAACACGCGATCAAACGTGATAAATTTCATTCAAAACCCTTTGGTATACTCACACTCTTTTCCGACTTTTGTTTCACGACACTCAGAAGCTTTTTGAATTCATTTCTTTTTACTAACCTTAGCCTTTTTAAACATTACTAGTGCTTAACCCGTGCGATGCGCTGATCGAATTGAATGGATGATGTAAATTCATTCGATATAAGTGTAATATTATTAATTTATTAATGTAATATAATAACTTAAAATACTCAAGTCACGATTTGGTCAACACAAGCAAATTTAAAACAAAGGGCGTGGATATGCACATCTCATTTTATTTATTAGTTCACCCCACTAAAAATGTTATCACAAATATGTCAATATTATCCTTATATCCTACACCCCCAAATATTTCATCTCCTTCAACTCTTCACCACCACTCCAACCGTTGCCCATCACTGCCGCCACTGCCATGACCACCGTCTATTGAAGAACATAAAAGAAACATGTACACAGAAATAAGTTGCCGCCGTCATGCCATTGAAGAAAGAAAAAGAAAAAAATGCCTAGAAAAAATTCGTTCGAACCAAACTTTCGAACATAAAATATAGGTTTAAAAATTGATTCGTACACAAAACACATGTTCGAAAAATTGATCTGAATGCCCACTTTAAGGCTTGTTCAAATTTTTTACGAACAACGTTGTATTGTTCGATCAAAAAGTTCAAACACATGACATATGCTCGAGAAACCAGAGACGAACACCCCTATTTTGCATTTGTTTCTCACCCTTTGTCGTCCATCCATCATTTACCTTTCACCACCCATCACGATTTTTCTTCTTCCTGTTCGACGGTGGCGGCGATGGTGTGATGGGCGATGCTAATGGCAGAGTTGGAGTGGTGGTAAAGGTTTAGAGAAAATGATGTGTTTGGGGGTGTAGTATTTTGGGGGGTGGGTGGGGGGTAATTTTGGTATTTTTGTTGATTTTCTCTTAGTGAGGTGAAGTCATTAATAGATAGGGTGCCTATATCCGCACCCTAAAAAAATTAAATGTAAATAAATCCACATTCATATATTATGAAACAACTTTTTGCATACTACATTATACGTCAAATAATAGTTTAACTCACATGACAATAGTTTTAAGCTCTCCCATTTAGTTAGTCGCGAAACAATTATATTAGTCAGTTTTATTACAAATCATTGAGTTCATCTCCTTGTTTAGTCTTTGTATCAAAGATTATAATAAATTTAGGCTTTTCTTATTATCGGTATGCATTGTACTTGTTTGTCAACGTGTACACGAAAGTTATCATTAGATTATGTCATAATTCAATCACATCAATCTGTTTGAGTACAACTGAATAATCTAGTTGTCTTTAATCGTACTTTATTGTACGTTTTATTTTAGATATAATTTATATCAACATAATTATACAATTATTAAATAAACCTTTAACCAATAAAAATATAATACATGTAATGTAAATTTAAAAAAAATATAAAATCAACTAAATAAATACAAGAAATTGTAATTTAGATTATAAAAATATATTAATTAAATTAAAATTAAAAAAGTCACAAAAACCATAAATATTATAAAAATATAAAATAAATCCTAAACCATTTTAAAATTGGATAAAATATTATGAATTCTAAATAATTATTTAATAATAAGAAAAAAACAAATAAATGTTATAAAATAAAAATTAAATCATAAAAGAATATGAAATATGTTAAATATATATAATTTTTTTTATATCAAATACTTGTAAAATAATAAAAAAAATATGAAGATAGTAATAGTTTAAATAATATAAAATAAATCTTATTTAAAAATGATTCTATAGAATAAATTAAAAATAATTTCAATCTTGAATAATCATTTGCTAAATCCTAAAAGTAACAAAAAATACTTAAAATGCTATAAATTATAAAATAATCACAAAAATATGAATTTAGTTAAATAAATATAACATATATATGTTTTAATTATAAATGGTTCTTAATAGTTTCTAAAGTGAAATAAAATATAAATATAAATATTATAATATAATATAATAATATAAATATGAAATTATTGAAATCAGATAAAAATAATAAAATTATCATTAATTTCTAAATATTTATTTTAAAGACATTGAATGAATAAGTTGGCGATAGTGATAAAGTAAAATTAAATAAATATAAAAAAATTAATTTTAAATAATTTTTTATCTATTGAGAGTTGATAATAAAACAATAATAAAGATTAAGAAGTTATAAAATATAATAAATCAAATCTTATAATATTTTAAAATAGAAAGTAATATACTTAATAATGTTATATTATAAAAAAATCATCTCCTAAATCTAGAAAATAAAATAAATATAAATATTGTAAAAATATAAAAAAAATACTACGAAAAATAAAAAAATAAATACCAAATAAATGAGGCATCGTATTAAAATTATAATTGAGGGCCTTTGTATTCTATTTTACTATAGTTATTTTTTTTTAAATCAGCCCGGTAATTGACTCTAGTAAGCCACTGAGTAATTAACCACCAAGCCATCGAGTCAGTTGGTGAACCCAATAATAAATTAAAATTTATATATAGATTTCAGTTTATACGAAAGTAATTATATAACCAAGAGTAATAAATCATTTATGTGTGGATTTCTTACGTAAGATACTTAGAGTCATAGTAATATGTCACAAATTATTAATATAAAAACGTTCATAAATAATTATTTAGTTAAGAGTTTTAAAATAATGTATTTAATTCTTTATATTATGCGATTATATAATTATTTTTTTATTCTGCCCACATATAATTTTGATATCAAACTTTAATCAAATAATAGTATAAAGTTATTTACCTTTCACTATGTTCATAATATAAAATTTTAATTTATTTTAGGAAAACAAAAAAGAAAAAAAAAGAGAAAAAAGTGTCATTGTCAAGTTTGTGACACGTTTAGGGTCAAAGTTTGGGTCATTCGAGTTTTACTCGAGTCACATATTGAAAATTGAAAATATGACGTTATTAGATTTGTTCTCATATCACCTGGTCTGGTCAACAAATAAATTAATGGAAGAAAAGACAAGTTCTTGTTACTGATTATAAATTTTTTTTCTGTCTTCGTTGCATCAATTCTCTAGTTGTACTCATACTATTTTTTTTAGTTAACAAAATTATTAAATAAAATTTTAAAATCAAATTATAAATTTTTATATTTTTGTTATTCATTTTATTCCTTTCCTAATTTTGTTTATATGATATTATATTTCTTATAATTTCTGATATTTTTATTTTATATTTAGTTAAAATCTTTTATAATTTAATGGTAATTATTTTGTAGCTATGGATTCAGATTTAATTTTATAATATTATCAACCTTTTGGTTTATTTTGTATTTTTCGTATTCATTAAATAACTATTTGTAATTTAATTATAAGTTATTATATTTTATTTATAATAAAAATAAATTTATTTGATATCATTTGACATATTTATGTTTTGATTTACTTTATTGGGCTTTGTAGATTTATAAACTAATTATTTAGATTTATTTATATATTATATATTTATATTTATTTATAATATTTGCATATTTTTCTTTTAAACGCACGCTTTATCACTTTTTGTGATTTGTGTTGGAGTTTATTATTTTTTGTTGTTGTTGTTCACCCACTTTTTTATTTTTGTTTTATATATATATAAGAAACTCAAAACCCGAAACCCACAATTGATTTCCCACACATTTCTCGTCAACTAACAACATACACTCTCACCTCCAAATTTAGGAAGACATAAGAGCTAAAATTGAGCTCGGTTAACAAGAAACGGAGTATAGGCTCAAGGGGGCTCATTTGGGACTTTTAAGTAGCTTATATATTTGTATATGGCCGGAATAAGGGTGATATATGTGCCTCGAGGTCATTTCCAAGTTCAATCATGTACGAGCAAAATCAAGCCTCCTCAATGCAATTTCCATAAGATAATTCACACAAGGCTACTCACTAATTTTTAATGAGTTTTGGAAACAAAATCAAAACAAATTTTAGAGTTTTTCAATCTTTTCACGAGTAAATGTTGATTATATATATATAGGCGGATTTTGGACAAAGCACAAAAATTCAACTCCTTACACAAGAGGGCATAAACATGTAAAAACCCGACAAGTAAACTATTCAAACTTCCAAGCATATGGTGATTGCTCAACAATGTAATGAACTCACACAAGACACAAAAATGACTCAACCATATAAATGCTTAATTAGTAAGCATCACTTCTCCAAGGCTCGAGTTAAGAAAGACAAATCATGCTTTGTAAAACCCGGACCCTAACCACCTACTCACCCCACACTTAAACCATGCAATGCCCTTATTGCATTTTAATGAAAATCAAGTAAAAGGAGGGTGAGATAGAAGCTTCCTTAACCGATAAAGTTTGGGTCGAGCTCGGTGGGGTCCACTTAAGAATTCAAGCAATCCAAGCAAAAGCTGAGCATGACTTGCTTCTCACAGCTCCATGAACGCTACTAACTTATTGATTCGGCAAAAGTTGGAGTCGGAAAACAAAATACTATAAAAGAAAATCACACGAAGTCAAAAACACGAGAAGATATGCACATGAATCAAACAAAACAAAACCAAGGACTAAAAAGAACAATAATACAACAATTTTCTTTTTAATTTCAAATTTTCAAATGTTTTTGGATCTTTTTATAATAAGAAAGTGAGAAAGAAAGAAATATAAAAATAAAAGAAATAAATAAAAATAACTTGGGTTACCTCCCAAGAAGCTCTTGTTTTATGTCACTAGCTTGACGAACTCCCTTCTTAATCATGGTGGAAAGAGAAGCCTGCGACGATAAGTTTTGACTCGATGGCCATCGACTTGGGATCGTGCTTGAGTCTTGGGGTCGATTAAGGTCACCGCCCCATCCGAATTTACATCTTCAATTGTATACAGCCCCATCCACTTAGGTTTCGACTTGCCAAGATATAAGGTTAAACCAGTGTTGTAAAATAAGACGGGCCCACCAACCTCAAGATATTTTGGGCCCATCCTCTCGTCATGAACTCGTCTCGCTCTTTCCTTGTAGAAGTGGGCATTTTCACATTGAAAATTCTGAAACTCGTCTAACTCATCCACTCGCAACATTCTCTCATGCCCGACCTCCTCTTCATCTCGATTCAAGTTGGTAAAGATAATAACCGGTTCGCTCTCCTCAAGATAATCTTCGAGTTTTTCAATGGGTTTCAATTCCAACCCATCATCAACAATCTCCACCTCCCCCTCTAAAAATTCATCGTTGCCCTCAATGACACATAAACAATCCTTGTCACACCATACCTTAGCACATCGAAGCACAATTGAACCGTCATTATGAACAAAAGGCTCATTCCCCTTACTACAACTTTCAACACTAGCTCCTGGGTCAAACTCTTCCTTCGTGCGCTCTTCCTCCATAGAAACTTTGTCATCCAATTATGGAATCACATTGACATATAAGCAATCCGCATGAAAGACGCTTGATGGAACAGATGACAAGTTAGCTATAGAAAACGTGAACGAGACACCCGCTACGAACAAAGTATGATTCTTCTTTCCAATGTCTATCAAGCATTGAGTTATATCCATGAATGGGCGGCCTAGCAATATAATGTGATTGGAGCCATCATCCTTCACCACGCCAACATCCAATACCACGAAGTCGACCAGAACCACGATCCCCCCGACTTGAACAAGAACATCCTTGACCACTCCCTTTGGGTGTCTAATTGACCGATCGACCAATTGTAAGTACATGTCTCTTGTAAAGGAGGAAGTTTCAATTTTTCATATATCAAAGACGGCATCAAATTAACACCCGCCCCGGAATCGAGCATGCCATTAATGATTTTTCCATTTTTGAGTTTGATATCAATACAAAACAAGCCGGAATCCACCTTCTTAAGAGCCAAGAGAGAAGGGTCACCAACCATACTTGCCTCCTTAGATAGATAAACTATCTCATTCATATCTCTCTCAAGATTATTGGAAGAAAACTCCTTGAAGAACGTAGTGTAAGCGGGCAAATTCCGGATGGCGTCTAATACGTCGGACAATAAACCATGGAGCTTTTGAAATCGGTTGTCCTTCATAGCACTTTGTAGTCGGGATGCTTATAAATTGGTGCCTTGTAAGGATTTGAAGATTTGTGTAGGCTGTCGGGATGTTCCCTTGATAAAGTGGGACCCACGAGCATAGAATCAGGAAGAGTAAAAACAATGGGATAGAAAACACCTCCTCCTCGGACGGTGGGACATCTGTATTATCAACCACCGCATCACTTCCAAGGATCGTGACCGCATGAGCTTGCGAGGGTTGGCTTCCTATCTCAGTCACTTATTTTAACATATTCACGTTGCTTTCTAATTTCTACATATTAGGTTTAATCCTTTGGTCATAGCCTCAAGAGCATTGAATCTAGAATCGAATAAAGCTAACGCAATGAAAAATGCTTGCAATTATTGCAAATCGCCATGAGATTCGGATCGGAGGGTGGAGTAGGCGCATTCATCATAATAGGCGGATGAGATGGGCCCACATGAGGATTAAAACCCGCATTTGAATTAACATAGCTAAAATTCGGAAGCATGCGGTTGCTTAGATGATAAGGAGGATTGTAATTCGACAGACGAGCAAAAGGTGGCTTAGCAACAACGGGTCCCGCTTGATACCCACCCTTGAACCCCACATACTTCCTCTGATTGAGGCATCGGCATAAAGAACGAGGGATTTGACGGACAACATGTGGTATCGTGACCAATCATTCCACATGACACACATGGGGGATCCGGGCTCGGGCTAGACAACTTAGCGATTTGAGCCTCCAAAGCCGCAAATTTCTTATCCATCTCAAGCTTCGTCGGGGAAGAAGCTTCATTCACTTCATTAGCATTAGAATACAACTCCCGAGAAGACTTTTGTTGAGATTTTTCGGCAAGAGTGGTGAAAATTTTGAGAACCACTTGAGGAGGTTGTTCTTTCATATTACCCCCGATCGATGTATCCACCATATATTAGAATTGTGGGTCCAACACTTCATAGAAAATTTGGATTAAAAGTTCCTTTGGCATGCGATGATGTGGGAAAATCATGAGAAGATCTTGGAAACGAGCCCAAGCGGAGTGAAATGGCTCATTTTTCATTTTTTTAAATGAAATAATCTTAATCCTCAATTCGGCCGTCTTTTTGGTAGAATAGTAATGATCTAAGAATGTTGCTGAGAGCTCGTCCCATGTATGAATAGAATTGGGAGGGATCCCCATAAACCACGACAATGTTTTATCTTGGAGAGCATATGAAAAACAACGGAGTCGAAGATGCTCTAAACTCATCATATTCGGGCGGTGAAAACTTGAAACTTGCCACATAAATTGCTGGAGGAATTGGAGAGGATCTTCCTTAGAAAACCTGTGAAAAATCAGAAGACGAGCAAAATCAAGCGAACGGATATCGATAGCCATAACCTCGGGGGAAAGGGATACACAAGACAAAATAGTCACTCCCACGAAGGCTTTGTTAACTTCTTTCATAGCGAGGATGGAGGGGCATATTGGGCATTGGGGCTCATTCCCCTAAACAAAGCATATGGATCCGGAGTATCCTCATGAGCATTAGTATCGGCACCTCCATAACCGGTACCACCACCATTAGTATTCAAATTCAAATTCAAAGCATGATTGAAGTTGTAAGCAGGAGGAACTCCATACGGGCTGAGAATCGGGCTTTGCATGTTCGAAAATTATGTAGGAGCCTTATAGCCCCCATACGGACCGGAATCTGGGGCTTGTATATTTGGAAAGGGATTGGGAACACCATATCCTCCAAACAGACCATTA
Organism: Phtheirospermum japonicum; assembly: GCA_014905375.1. NCBI lineage: Eukaryota > Viridiplantae > Streptophyta > Magnoliopsida > Lamiales > Orobanchaceae > Phtheirospermum > Phtheirospermum japonicum. The sequence continues at coordinate 1,946,941 of BMAC01000070.1, forward strand.
ATACCCGAGAAGCCGTTATACCCAACATGGTTTCACCATGCCCTCCCACGTTGGGTTGACCATTGCTGTGAGCACCGGTGGCAACGTGGTTTGCATCATGCCCTCCCACGTTGCCGAAACCATTATACATCATCTCATTCCCAACATGGTTTGCACCATGCCCTCCAATGTTAGGAATATAACCTCTATTGCCAAAAGAAATAGTAATTTGTGCGTTACCTTGGGGTAGGCCCATGGCGTGTCAATGAGTGGTAAAACCACTCCCTTGAATTCCTATAGCGTGACTGTTTCAACCCAAAAAATGACCAACGTTAAGATTGCCTGAAACCTTGAACACCTTCCTGATCTGCACCACAAACAAAAGTTAGAAAGGACCACCGGTGATTTTCCGGTGGAAACCTCTCCGATGCTTAAGTCAGTAAGCGTTTGAGGTGTTTTTCAGAAAGAAAGAAAGAATGCTCAAGAGAATGACATACCTCTCTCAGCCTTGGGGCTGAGATATTTATAGCTTTCCTAGTGGGGACCCCTTTCCGGGATCTTGGAAGCAAAGGCCGTGAATCATGGGCCGTTACGCAARAAATTCTGACAAGTGGTCCCAKTTGTCTCTTCTATYTAGGCAGGTGACCAGACCTGCTTAATTCAYCTRTTTCCTTGTTCTTAAGGTTTCCGGGTCTGCCTAGCTATRTCTTACTCGGCTTCAGCYCTAGGCGGTTTATTGTCTTTCCTGGCAGGACCTCCTTTCRGGGATCTCAGAGGCATTGACCGCAAATCGTGGGTCGTTGGGACAACGGTCTCTGACAAGTGGTCCCCCTTGTCACTCTCCGATCAAGGAGTCAGATCTGTTATAAACCTGTTCTTCCGGCACTACCACCAAGAACTCCTGTCAAGGGAATACTCCTGCTCTGGATATCTCATCAGATCATCCAGCTCTTACCCAATGATTCTCCTCCCTGGCGGAGTTGGTTCGGGAAGAAGAAATTGACATAATTAAAGAGTGCGTGAAGAAAGAAAGGGTACCTGGTAATAATTACTTGGAAAGATTGGAAGAAGATTAGCGGAGTTGCAGAAATCGCCGAAATATTGCAGAAGGAAAAGGGGAGGAAGCTTTTAGAGAGTTTTTGAGAAATAGAATTTAAAAATGAAGAGGGAAAGGTATTTTGGGGGGACAAAAGGGAAAAACGGATCAATTTGAAAAATGAAAATCGAGGAGCTGGGATTTGATGGGATTCCCGCATTTAATGCTAACAGTACTCTGTACGCTGGTGGAGCGCCAAACGTCCTAGGTCAAACCACACACTACCGTGTCAGAGAAGACGTGCGGAATAAGGACCATTTTTAGGAAAATGAACCGACACCACCTAATGCCAATAATTAGGGCTGCAGAGCAAGCGGATATCTCGGGATTCCCCTAGTACGAGAAGTCATAAAGGATGAGATGACCCCATTTATTGCAAAAAAAAATTCTGGGGGTATTACCGATCTACCCCAACTATTGGGGGGGAGGAGTTGATAGGGCTGTACGAATACCAGACCTGGTTGGGGTAGCTCC
>BMAC01000070.1:1948752-1982056 GCA_014905375.1 Phtheirospermum japonicum
AACCTATCCTCAATAGTTAGCAATCAGACCCTTAAAGAAATTCACGCAAAATTCTCTATCTGCGATATGTTCTCCTTCACTAATCCGGCACCCGGCGAGGGAGCATCATCCCCTCCTGCCGGTCATCTTACTTTCTACGTAGACCAGTTCTACGAGGAGTTAAGCCTGCCCGTCCATCCCTTCTTTCAGGCTATTTCTAGGCTGTACCATATTCCAGTACAGTAATTCCTGCCCAATGCTTTTCGCGTTATGGCCGGATTTCATCTGGCAGCACAGTATGCCAGGACCACCCCCATAGCTCAGCTCTTCTTCTCTTTATTCCAAGCAAAGAGCTCTTCCGGTTTTTTCTACTTATCTGGACGATCAGACGTCCATTTCTTATCAGGTCTTCCTACRTCTCATAAGYCCTGGAAGAAGAAGTTCTTCTTCSTTRAGTGCTCGGGGGATTGGGGCTTTCCTACCGAACCCATCAGTTTTCTACATCCTCAAATGCGCTTACCTCGAGGGGATAGATCACCAGATCTGAAGGAAAAAATTGCCCTCTTGAATCAGAACCCCTTAGACTTGTCCAAGATGCTTACCGTCAAGCTCTTGAACTTCTTCAATTCCCAACAAGGGCACGGTCCTCTGCCCCCCAAGATCGGTATTTTTCTCGGAACGTCCTGGTTTTATTGTTTTCTCGCTATAGTTCCTTTATCATATTTTTCACTGTTTCGATTTTCCATTTCAGAGAAGATGATGCTAGAAAAGATGCAAGCCAAGGCTCGCAAGGCTGAAGAAGGGAGCCAGAAGAGCCCTCTGGGGGATCCCTCTAGAACTGCTCCGGCCCCGGGAGAGGCCCTCCTCGCGGTGCCACTTCAGAGCCAACCGCAAGCGCCATCCGGGACTTCCGAGCCCATAAGGAAAAACTCAGAGCCTAGGAGAAGCCCAGCGCACGAACCAGCAGCTCAGCCTTCGATGAACCCGGAGGAAGAGCAAACATTGAAGAGAAAAAAGCGGAGCCGGGTTGACCTTACATCCTCGTCAAGGGATCCTCTTCAAACTGCTCTGCCCATCACTCCTGGGGTCCCTTCTCAAGTTATTCCCCCAACCATTTCTCAAGTACCTCCGTACCCAAATCAGACCTTTTTTAATAGATCGGTCCTGAACTGCCCCGGAGAAGTGGCAAGGCAATTCATGATGGGGTTAGCTCCTACGTACGACCGCAACATCATGGATAAGATGTCAGACCCGGAGCTGGTTGAGTTCTACTGCAAGGCGGAGGCTCAGGTATAAATTTCTCCACCTTCTATCCTTAACTTTTCCCAGTTCTCCCACTTACCTCTTCCTTGCATCAGGCTGTGGTAGGACGAGCATCTCTGTTGGCCCGAGCTCGAGGCTCTTTGCTGCACGCCGATCTCAAGGGGGAGATTGAAACTTTGAAAAAGCGAGAATCAGAGCTGATGGCTAAGGTCCGATAGGGCCAGGAAGCCCCAGTCAAACTAAAAGGCTCAGAGATGGAGATAGACTTGCTGAAGGCTGAAATGGAGGAAATGCAAGCTGAGCTCCTCAAGGTCAAGGAGTCGGAGGAAAAGCAACGAGCTCTTACTCTTCTTCGCGAGCAAGAGCTGGAAGAGAGGGTGAAGCAATCCAGAACTGACGGAGTGGATCAAGGCCGCAATGAAGGGCGTGCTGAGGGGAGATTGGAGTTCCTCAAATCAGAGGAAGGGATACACCTAATACAAATGACCAGAGAGACCACTCGCCGAGCTTTTCTAGGCTCTGAGGAGCTGTATGATCTCCTCGTTCCCGAGGCGGAGGTCTACTTTGGATTAGGTCTTGATGCCCACGCTAAATGGGTGGCTGAGCACCCTTCTACTCCTTATGATCGGTCCACCCAGATTGAAGGCGTCAGCGAGCCCACCTCCTTTTCCCATGTTCCGGAAGACGACCACATCCACTTGTTAGACCTGACGGCCTTTGCTGACTACATCCGCCAGGTCTTTTGCTCTTCTTCATCAGCTTCTTCTTACCCCCTGAACAGTCATTAGCAATGGTTGCTGCAGGCTCTCCAACCTTTGCTAACCTGGGTGATTTACAAGAGTCGGCCCAGTTCGAGAAAGACTTGGGGGAGACATCTCAGGCTCCACTGCAGTCATGAGGAATTTGGGGGTTTAGCTGGCCTTAATGCAGAGCTCATGCCTCGAAGGAAAATTTCTGCCTTGTTTTCTGTCTAGTTTTTGAACAGACCTATTTGCTATAACCTGCGTGGCTGGTCTGTAACTTTCCTGATGTGTACCTTGTATTTAAACTTTTTATTTGATGCCAATGAATGTTGTATTTTTGTCTCATTGCGACTCTTGATTTTTTAGGGTTTCCTGATATCCGGAAACCCTAGTACTTTTGATTCCTTTTACACGCGCTTTCACTTCTTTAAATACGTGCATATCTTCATTATTTTCTTTGTAATTTTCTCTATAACTCTGTCATGGCATCCTCTCCCCTTATTAACGAGCTCGATACAATGAGGCACAAGAACATCTCACTCGTCGTTGAAAAATTCAAGCTCTCCGACCAGATCACCTCCCTCAAGGAGAAAATCGGCTATCTTTACCGCATGTTGGAGAGGAAACGTCATAAAAAATGTTTTTACAAAAGAGAGTGGGCGGAGCTTTGACAAGTTAACCGCCAACTCCAAGAGGAGAAGGCGGATCTAGCCGAATCTGTAAGTCGCCTGATCGTTTTTCATCTGTTAATCAGTTTTTCATCTGCTCCTAATCGTTCAATTCATGCACACAGTAGTGTTAACTGTTAAGCATTTACCTCTGAAGGTTCTATACCTTAGTCAAGTCCAGCACATTCATACGCTCTAGTTGACCGACAGGTCAGGCATGTATGCATAGGTCAATTTGTTGCTTTTGACATCCAGATCAGGAGATCAATCCGTGTGTCTTTTAGCTAGCCTGAGATAATGCCTACTATCTGGTCAGGAAAATCGAGGCGTTCACCTCTAGCCTGTGTTGACCTGGACTTATAATCAGGTTAGATAAAATCGAGGACATCCGTCCTTAGCCAATCCTGGCTTATACTGACAATCAGGTCAGGTAAAATCGAGGACATCCGTCCTTAGCCAATCCTGGATTATACTGACAATCAGGTCAGGCAAAAATCGAGGACATCCGTCCTTAGCCAATCCTGGCTTACACTGATAATCAGGTCAGGTAAAATCGAGGACATCCGTCCTTAGCCAATCCTGGCTTTAACCGACAATCAGGTCGGGCAAAATCTAGGACATCCGTCCTTAGCCAATCCTGGCTTTAACCGACAATCAGGTCGGGCAAAATCTAGGACATCCGTCCTTTTAGCCAATCCTGGCTGAACCGACAATCAGGTCGGGTAAAATTTTAAAGCATCTGCTTAGCCAGGCCTGGATGAATATGTCGTCTTTGGCCTTCAGACTAGGATTTTAGGGTTTCGCAAATCGAGTAAATCATCCATCTGAGCTTTTTGCGCGCCAACTTAATGTAACTTCCCGCCCTTTTCTTTCCTATATATACTGGCACCTATTCCTTCATTTATTGTCCCCTTATAATGGCATCATCCTCATCCTCCAACCATGTTCCCGCCGAGGAGCATAGCCGACTGCTCCATGAAAGGGATCAACTTCGGGCAGAAATTTTCCAGTTGTAGGATCACGTGGAAAAACTGACCGAGAGAAAACTGAAATATCGTCATGAACGGCATCGACTTCAGCGACGCATTCGTGAACTAGAAGAGGAGAATTCTGACTTGTACACCAACTGGGACATCGCCGTGGACATACAAGAGCGATTTCGTGTCCGCCTTCTGGAAAATGAGGAAAGGATCCAGGAACTCCGTCGATTTCTTGCCTCCGTACCTCCATCTTAAGTCCTAATTTTTATTCTGCTCTTTTCCTACGTTTGTAATTTGTACCTTGCGATTATCAATGCAATTCTCTTTGAAAATATCGTCTTATATTTCCGTATTCTCTCTTTGTAAGCGTCTTTCCAATTAACAATCTGAAATAAAAGGTAACACTTTGCTAATAATAACTTCTGGGACCCATTCTGGCGTAATGATTTTACCGGTAATCCGGTTAGAAAAATTATAGGAATCCATTTTCAACAAATGTTAACTCAAGCTGACAGGCAGATCTGCCGATATTATGGGCATCTGCCTTTGGCCAATTCTGCCTTGATGGTAAACACATTAGTACTCTGACGAAGATAATCCTGCAGTTTTCATTGCATAAATAAACAAACGTTAAAGATTACAATTACGTATAAAACTTTCGCAGATTAACAATATTCTAGGCACGGGGGATCTCTGTCTCATCCAGTTCTTCTAACTTGTAAGCTCCTCCGGCCAGAACCTGGGTGACCCGAAGGGGTCCTTMCCACGTGGTGTCTAGCTTCCCTTTAGCTTGTCCCAAATTAGCTCTTTTAAAAACCAGATCCCCTACCTAGAAGCACCTCTCTCGAACTATTTTATTGTAAGCCGCTCTGATCCGACCTCGCAAGTGTTCCATTCGCACTGCCGCTTGGTCTCTCTTCTCCTCAACTAGGTCTAGAGCATCTTAGATTAACGCTTCATTCTGGGCCTGGTTGTAATTCTGCACTCGATGAGTCTCTAGACTAATTTCTGCAGGGACCACAACACCCATGCCATATACGAGGCTAAAGGGAGTTTCTCCCGTGCTCTCCTTAGGGTTTGTACGATATGCCCAGAGCACTGCATTTAGCTCTTCCACCCATTTCCCTCCAGATCTTTCCAATCGTGACTTAAGCCTTTGGACCAGAATGCGGTTGGTTACCTCGACTTGACCATTCGCCTGCGGATGGTATACAGACGTGAAATGCTGCTGGATTTTCATCTTAACACACCAGGCCTTAATTTTGGCTCCCGTGAACTGAGTACCATTATCCGATATCAAAACTCTTGGCACACCAAAGCGACAGACAACATTTTTCCATATAAATCCCATTACCGCTTCCTCCGTTATTTTTGCAAGAGCTTCCGCCTCAACCCACTTACTGAAATAGTCTATGGCTACAATTAAAAATCTTTTCTGGGCTGGAGCCATCGGAAACGGACCGACCAGGTCAATCCCCTATTTTGCAAAAGGGCAAGGGGAGCTCATTGTTAACAGCTCTTCCGCTGGTTGATGAATCAGGGGGGCCATCTTCTGACACTTCTCACATTTTTTCACGAAGACCTCGACTTCTTTCCTCAACGAGGGCCAAAAATAACCAGCTCTCAATACCTTACTGGCCAGAATTCGAGCCCCCATTTGATTACCACAACATCCCTCATGTATTTCCCTAAGCACCAGAGCTCCGCCTGCTTGGCTTAGGCATCTCAAAAGAGGTTGGCCAAATCCTTGTTTAAACAGCTCTCCTTTGATCAGGCAGAATCTGGAAGCTCTGGTTCGTACTTTTGTCGCCTCCTTTTTTTCCTCTGGCAAGACCTCTTGCTCCAGGTACGCCTTTATAGGGGAACGCCAGTCCTCTCGTTCCGTAACCGCGCAAATCTGCTCAGCTCCAAACTCCCCATCTGCAGTTAGTATGGTGATCATTCGCTCATGACAATCTGTAGCCGAGCAGGCCACCTTCGCCAAGAAATCAGCTCTTCCATTTTCCTCTCTAGGAATCTGAAGGACTATCAGTTCCTTCATTCCTCTGGCCAGCTCTCTGAATTTGTCCAGATACTTCTGCATATTCTCCTCCCGTGTTTCAAACTCTCCAGTAATTTGCTTGCGAACAAGCTGTGAGTCCACCTTAGCGCACACCCGCTCTGGGCTTAGGTCTTTCGCCATTTGGGTCCCTCTCAAAAGAGCCTCATACTCAGCGGCATTATTAGAGAACACTATGTTTAACTGCACGGCGAACTCAGTAGTTACGCCTGTTGGGTCTACTAGAACGATTCCAGCCCCGCAACCCTGATTACATACAGAGCCATCCGTAAAAACTGTCCATTTCTTCAGCTCATCCAGGGGACCAGTCATTTCTTGTACGAAATCCACTAAGGCCTGAGCCTTAATTGCTGTTCTAGCTTCAAACGCGATATCAAATTCACTAAGTTCTATGATCCATTTGACCAGCCTCCCAGATGCCTCTGGTTTGTCCATTATAGTTTTCAATGGAAGGTTGGTTCGCACAATTATAGTGTACGAAAGAAAGTACGGCCGAAATTTACGAGCAGTTCCAACCAGGGCTAACATCGCCCTTTCCATTTCCACATACCTGATCTCTGCTGCATGCAAGACCTTGCTCCAAAAATATACTGGTCTTTGTATTTTACCGTCCTCCCTGATCAGGACAGAGCTAACCGCCTGCTGTCCCACCGACAGGTATAGGACAAGGGGCTCCCCTTGGACGGGCTTCGTGAGCAAGGTCATGCCCTCCAGATGCTCTTTCAATTGTTTAAAGGCCTCTTCGCATTCATCATTCCATTGGAACTTAGCTTTCTTTCGTAAGGCCTGAAAAAATGGCAAGCTCTTTTCCGCAGACCTTGATACAAATCTACTCAAGGCATTGATCCGTCCAGCCAAGCATTGCATCTCCTTCACATTTTTAGGCGCGTGCATTTCCATGATGGCCCTCACCTTTTCGGGATTAGCTTCAATACCCTTTTCTATGACCATATATCCTAAAAATTTTCCAGCTCTGACCCCGGATGCACACTTTTTAGGGTTAAGCTTCATCTTGTACTTTCGCAGGGTACCGAAGGTTTCCCTCAAATCGTCCACATGCGATACTGCCTTCGTGATCTTGACCAGCATATCATCGATATAGACCTCCATGTTTCGGCCGAGCTGGCTCTTGAACATTTTGTCCACCAATCGCTGGTACGTGGCACCTGCATTTTTAAGGCCAAAGGGCATAACCACATAGCAATACGTCCCCTTCGGGGTTATAAAGCTGACGCGCTTCCAGTCCTCTCTAGCTAGTCTGATCTGGTGGTATCCCTGCGAGGCGTCCATCATGCTCACGAGCTCGCAGCCAGAGGTGGAGTCGACGAGCTGATCAATCCTTGGCATGGGGTAATGGTCCTTCGGACAGGCGCGGTTTAAATCTCGGAAATCAATGCACCTCCGCCAATCATCTGTCTTTGGGACCAACACCGCGTTAGAAAGCCATTCCGGAAATTATATTTCCTGAATATGTCCCGCCTTCAAGAGCTTTTCGACCTCTGCCTCTATGATAGCTTCTTTCTCTGGGCCGAAATTACGCTTCTTTTGCTTGACTGGCTTCACGTCTGGACGGATATTGAGGTGATGTTCAGTGACCTCTGGATCGATCCCCACCAAGTCTTGGGGAGACCAAGCGAAGACATCCTCACTTTCTCTTAGCAGCGTCACCAGGTCTGTCAAGACTTCTGGGCTAAGCGTTGCCCCCACACGAAGAGTTCGACTCTCATCGCCTGGAATGACTTCCACCAGCATCAACCCCTCCTCTCTTCTTACCAGCTCTTGCCGTGACAGTTCTACTCGAGCCCTTTTACTTATCCTCTCTTCCTCACCATTCCGCCGAATGCATTCCACATACGTCTGGCGCGATGCATACTGATCTCCTCTCACCTCACCAGTTCCTTCCTCAGTAGGGAATTTCATTTTCATATGAAAGACCGAGATTACAGCTTGGAACTGACTTAATGAGGGTCGGCCAAGCATGACGTTGTAGGAGTACGGTGCGTCTACCACCAAGAAACGCACCATCCTGGTTACGCGATAGGGCTCTTCTCCTAAAGTCACAAGGAGCCTAACCGCTCCTATTGGCTTCAGGGCACCCCCTGCAAATCCTACCAAGGAAGTAGTCACCTCTTCGAGCTCGACATCCAATTTCAATTTTTTAATGCAATCAAAGAACAGGATGTCAGCAGAGCTTCCTGTGTCCACAAAAATTCTCCGTACGTTGTAGTTGGCGATAGTGGCCGTTATGACCAGAGCATCCATGTGTGGAGCCAGGATGCCATCGCAATCCTCTGAACCAAAGCAGATGTTTGGTGCAGATGCCAATTGTCCGACTTCTCGAGATGTCCTGACCAGGTCCTTGGCAGCCTTGACGTAACTATGATGGGTTCTCTTAGAGTGCTCATCCAGTTCTCCTCCTGTGATCATTTGAATTTCTCCATGAATGACCTGGGCTTGATCAGATCTTCTTCCTCGTGTCCATACTCGTTGTGGAAGCGACAGAAACGATCTGATCTTTATTTCCTAGGCCTCTGCGAGTAGGTCTTTGGCCACTTCAGATCTGGATGCTTCCTAATTGCCTGTAAGATTTCACCCTGTGGGGTTGTCAAAGGAGTGTATTTATCAAAATGAGGTCTCCCTCCAGACAGGTCTGGCCTAAGCTTTTTCACAGCTCCTCTTTCCTCGCGATCATGCCTTTCTCTCTTCCTTTATCCCTCATCCTTGATCTTCAAAGCTTCTTCCAAATGGATATACTTTTCCGCTCTCTCCAAGAGCTCCCTAAATTTCAGAGCTGGTTTCACCACCAGCGATTGGAAAAATTCTCCCCTCCTCAGGCCCTGTGCCAAAGCGTTTACCAACAACTCTTCTGACGCAGAAGGGACCTCTAACTTAGCTGTTGTGAACCTATTGATGTAAGCACGCAGGCTTTCGCTCTCTTTCTGCTTCAGGCTGAAAAGTTCAAGCGACATTTTCTGATACTTCCTACAGCTCGTGAACTGGTGTAGGAAGGCCGAACTAAATTCGTCAAAGTTACTAATTGAACGAGGCAGTAACTGGCTAAACCAGAGCTGCGCCGACTTAGTAAAAGTCATCGGGAAGACCCGGCACATAACAGCGTCTGAAAATTTATGTAGAGCTGCCGCGATCTCGAAGCGAATGAGATGGTCCCACGGATCCGTGGTTCCATTATACTCAAAGCCCAAGGAGCGATACGAAGCTGGTACGTCATCACGCATGACCTCCTCGGTGAAAGGAGTGCCCCGCCGCGCTGGCACGGCACCAGCATTCGTCAGTTTCGACTTGAATTCTCGCACCTCTTTTTGCAAACTCTGCATCTGTTCAGCCAGACCTGGATTAGTCTGGCTTGAAGTCTCGCTGTCGGAGGTGGAGAATTGCTCTTCCCTGTCTTGTAGAGGAGCCCGATCCACATGCTGTCCTTGCAATGGCTCCGTTCCCACCACCGGGACAGTTCGTGATGGTGGCGTGTTGGATGGCGGCGTCGCCATCTCCGCGAACTTCTTTTCCACCGCCGCCTCCACGGCTTTGCCGATTAGCTCCGAGAGCTGCAAAAGGAAGGATTCGTTAAATGAACCACCCGTAATTAGCACAGATCTACTGAGCAGGGGCGGCGTAGCGCCTGGCGCGGCCCCTGCCGACGGCGCTGTCTCTCCTGGCCCCATCGCCGACGTATCTGTCGACCTGGGCATCCCCCACGGCGCAGCGGAACTAGGGGTTCCGCCAAGCTTACCCACCAAGTTCCGTCGTAAACCGTCTGAAGCCATGAAATAAAAAGAAAACCTTACGTCTTAACTTGATCGCCTTCCCACAGACGGCGCCAATTGTTTCAACCCAAAAAATGACCAATGTTAAGACTGCCTGAAACCTTGAACACCTTCCTGATCTGCACCACAAACAAAAGTTAGAAAGGACCACCGGTGATTTTCCGGTGAAAACCTCTCCGATGCTTAAGTCAGTAAGCGTTTGAGGTGTTTTTCAGAAAGAAAGCAAGAATGCTCAAGAGAATGACATACCTCTCTCAGCCTTGGGGCTGAGATATTTATAGCTTTCCTAGTGGGGACCCCTTTCCGGGATCTTGGAAGCAAAGGCCGTGAATCATGGGCCGTTACGCAARAAATTCTGACAAGTGGTCCCAKTTGTCTCTTCTATYTAGGCAGGTGACCAGACCTGCTTAATTCAYCTRTTTCCTTGTTCTTAAGGTTTCCGGGTCTGCCTAGCTATRTCTTACTCGGCTTCAGCYCTAGGCGGTTTATTGTCTTTCCTGGCAGGACCTCCTTTCTGGGATCTCAGAGGCATTGACCGCAAATCGTGGGTCGTTGGGACAACGGTCTCTGACAAGTGGTCCCCCTTGTCACTCTCCGATCAAGGAGTCAGATCTGTTATAAACCTGTTCTTCCGGCACTACCACCAAGAACTCCTGTCAAGGGAATACTCCTGCTCTGGATATCTCATCAGATCATCCAGCTCTTACCCAATGATTCTCCAGAGCTACCCCAACCAGGTCTGGTATACGTACAGCCCTATCAGTGACCAGGAGGATTCATGGGAATAGGAGTCGATAGCCCGAGTTTATCGTTCGGTGGGGATGGCTCGACATGAATAACAGGCTCAGGAATGTTAGAGCCTTGAGGATCAACCCGTGGAGATTTCCCATTAGGGTTGGGAAACGGGCCAATATTTGAATGATTAGTTTCCATATCGTGAGTCGTAATCAAGGGACGTCATAAATGCCTTATTGGTCGGGGTTTGAAATATAAGGAGCCAATTCTCTCCTAAGGGTTTGACGACCTTGCATAAACTCAATGAAAGCGTCAAATACAAAAGAAAGCTAGAAACACAAAGAAAATACAAGCAAATCGAAAACCTTAACCAGACCGAGTCGCAACGGCGCAATTTTATGTTGTAGTCTTAGTGGTGTTAATATAAAAGTGGGTTCATGACTTGGTATTATAGGGATTCAATTCAAATGTAAGAATCAAGGGGTTTTTAGCTTGAAACTTAAATGAAATAACAAGAAATATGAAAATAAACTAACTAGAAAATGTAAATGCAAGTATTTCGTATACCTCGTGCGTATGCCTAATGGAAATAGCAAGCAATGATGAAAATAAGCAATAAAAAGCAAGGAAACAACAAAGTACAACTAGAACAACCTAAGGTACTACTATGCATGCATGATCATGAAATTAAAAAAATGCAAATTAACAAAAATTGAAAGCACCAATGGAAAGAGTAATAAAAGTTGACGTAAAAATTAAAAACTTTACTAGAAATAACTAGAAATGAAGAGCAGATCTAAGATTCAACATAAAATGATGCATGAAAATAAAACCAAAATAAAGCATATGAAATACTCAAATAAGAACGATCAGGGACTCAATATATGGTCTTGGTGTGTCACTAACCTAGATTCCATAGCCAATTCACAAGATCTAACAATAAATCTAAGAGCTAAGGAAAAATGCATGAAATTACAGAACAAGCATGAAATTAAAGGAAAGCTTACTTGAATTAAGGAAAGAAATAACAAACATGAATGCAATTACAACAAAATAAAATCCAAGCGACGTCTTGAATTCTTCTTGAGCTTACAAACCCAAGGAAAAGCTTGAAATTGAAATCTAAGAACTAGAGAGAGAAAATAAATCCAAACTTATGCAAGAGTTGGGAGAAATGAGTGATGATCCCATCTAGTGAGAGATCTATCTATTTATACTCGGTTTTATTAAGGGTAAATGGGTCAAATAAGCCTTAAAAGCTTGGATTTCCCATGTTTGACCAAGTTTGATCCGAAGTGGATTTGCTAGCCACTTGGCTAGCCTTGGCGCGGGTTGGCATGGGTTGGCGCATCTTGGCCTAGGGGCGCTGACATGTGCAAGCGTGCGCTAAGGGGCGCTGGCATGCCTTGGCTATCATTCCAGAATGTTTTGGCATTTTGGAGCTAGTTTGTGGCGTGGATTGGCACGTCTTGACACGGAATTAATTCATTAATTCACCTATTTTTGCTTCTTTAGTGCTTCTAACTTCAAGACCCGTCCATCTAATCGAATTCTATCTTCTTAATACAACGACCAATCCTAAGCGAGCGTATTCTTTCACCTATGAAATAGGAATCTTGAACATAAGAACTCAGAAATCACACAAACCTCACCATTGACTGCCCATATGATTCAAAACAATAAAACTAGAAAATAACCTAATAACCTAACGAAACTCGACTCAATACGACTATAAACGACACTAAACCCTAATTAAAAACACGAAAAAAACACCACAACTACATGCAAAACAAGTATTACAAAAGCTGTTTGCTAAATATAAAGTTGAGCTTGAGGATTATATCTCTATTTGTGTCTTTCTTTGTCCTTCTTTTTTTTCAAGTATTTGATTTTCATAAATTATCTAGTGTAAGGTTCCGAATTGGCAGAGCCATTTATTTGCACATATCATTATATTCTTCTTCTTTTTCTTCCTTTCTTTTTTTTTTTGGTTGTTTCTCAGGGTAATATTTAAATGAATTTTTATAATTGAGTCCATTTATTTGATCATATTGTGGGTTGAAGAATTTAAATTTGAGAGGAAGATTGGTGATTTTGTCATGAATCAAGTTCTGAATTTGGAGAATTTACGGATTAGGGCATTTGGTGAAGGAGAGGAAATGAAAAGGGGATCGGGCTTTGTGGAAGAGGAAGAGGATAACATGGTAAGTGGATCCAGGTCGGTTGACCCCAACAGCAAAATGGTTCTGGATGGCATAAACGGGTCGGATGGGTTGCCTTTTAATTAAGTAATTGGGCTTGTTGCATTTTGGGTCAAGTGGACGGACCACTAGTATTAATATTATTAAGAAGCCCATTTTGCACCCTTAATCCATTTATATTGCTGAGTAAAGATAAGAATATTAAGTTGTTAGACTTTCCAGTTTTTTGGGGACCAAACAGTACACTCCAAATGGTCCCCTCCATGTGGTATTTATGTATGATGCATGAAAATGAATGAAATAAAGTAATACATTACAAATATCTTTCTCTCTAAGTCTCTTCCTCTCCCCCATTTACAATTCATCTTGATGTTCTACAGTACAACCCAGAAAACCAACACAAAAATTACATAAAATAAGAAAAACATTACAATTGGTACTCAGAGCCTTTGGTCCTTCACCATGGCAGAAATAACCTGTTTCAAGGACCTGCAGGAAGCCCAGAAAAGGTTGGATCAGGTTCTTCAAACTGAAGCTGCAAAAAGAGAAGCTATTGAAATGAAAATACAAGAGCAGATTTCTGGAATTAATACTGACATGACAAGCAAATTTGATCATCTTTCCCAAACCCTAGCATCTATTCAATTGCAGCTACTCAATCTGGACAAGGAATCCAAGCAGACAGATGAAGGGTCAATCCTGGGAGGTCCAGGCCCAGATTGGTCCTCTACTAGAACAAATTCTAAGCAACAATCTGTGGGTAACAGAATGATCCAAGATCAGACATCTACCCACATCATCAGTCCATTACCAAGGCTGGACTTTCCCATATTTGATGGCTCCCAGCCCAGGTCTTGGATGCTTAAATGCCAAGGATATTTCAAGCTAATACCCAACATACTTGACTCCCAAAAGGTAACCCTATCCTCTATGCATTTTGAGGGAAAAGCTGCACTATGGAGGAAATCCAAATGACTCTGAATTCTATATATCAGGTGAAGGTGGGATCACCACTATGAGGCTTAATGGCTCTATAGCAGGTGAGAAGATGCACATACTTATTGATACTGGGAGCACCCTGAGTTTTATACAGGAGTCCACTGCAAGGAGGCTTGGCTGCACTCTAGACAAGGTCAAACCTATCCTGGTTAAGGTTTCTAATGGGCAGAGGATGATCAGCTCTAATAGAGTTGCAAGTTTCCAATGGAAGATGCAGGGCCACTCTTTTACCTTTTCACCTAGGGTTCTGGCTACTGGTGGTTGTGATTTGATATTAGGAGGTGATTGGCCGAAAGCTTGTACCCCTATTGAATTTGATTATGACAATATGACTTTCACAGTAACTCTTTTGGGAAAAAGGGTAAAGATCCAGGCTATGACTACATCTGCTGAATGCCAAGTTATTTATGGCCCTACTCTTTACAAAATGTTCCACCAGGAGGGCCCACCCAGATTGATGAAATATATTGGATTAAGCTTACACCTAAGGCAGAGCACATAAATGACAATATGGAGGATTTGCTGCAAGAATTTCAAGATATTTTTGAAGAACCAAGAGGACTACCACCAGTTAGAGGGATTGGACACAACATTGTATTAAAAGAGGGGAGAAACCCTAATCACCAATACTCATATATGGTCTCCCACAGCCAAAAAAAATGAAATTGAAAAAATAGTGAAGGAGCTGCTAGACTCAGGGGTTATTCAGCACAGTAGCAGCCCCTTTGCATCACCAGTACTTTTAGTCAAGAACAAGGACAATACTTGGAGGATGTGTGTAGACTATAGGTACCTGAACAGCCTCACCATTAAACATGATTACCTTATTCCCATCATTAATGAACTGTTGGATGAGCTACAGGGAGCTGAGTACCTTTCAAAAATTGACTTGAGGTCAGGATATTTCCAAATATTAATGAGGCCTGAGTTTAGGTACTTTACAGCTTTCAACACTCATAATGGACAATATGAATTCCTAGTGATGCCTTTTGGATTGTGCAATACACCTGCAACCTTCCAATCTTTGATGAACTAGGTTTTTCAACCTATGCTAAGGAAGACGATCCTAGTTTTCTTTGATGATATTCTGATCTACAACAGAACTAAGGAGGACCACTATAAAGATGTGAGGGCAGTCCAATCCTTACTAAGGAAGCATTCACTCTATGCAAAGATGAGCAAGTGTCACTTTGAGCAAAGACAGATTGAGTATTTGGGGCACATTATATCTAAAGAGGGAGTAGCTACTGATCCTAGAAAATTGCTAGCATGTTAGACTGGCCAAGACCTACTAATGTCAAACAACTCAGAGGGTTTCTTGGACTCACAGGTTATTACAGAAGGTTTGTGTAAGAGTATGGTTTGCTAAGCAAATCGCTTACCAGTTTACTCAAAAAAGGGGGGTTCTTGTTGTCTGAGGAGGCAGAACATGCTTTCCATAATCTCAAAAGAGCCATGAGTACAACACCTGTATTGGCTCTCCCAAAATTTTCCAAACCATTCACGCTTGAGACAGATGCAAGTGGCATTGGACTGGGGGCTGTTTCTCATGCAGAAAGGAAGGCCAATAGCCTATATGAGTAAGGCTCTATGCATGAAAAACTAAAGGTTATCCATATATGAGAAGGAATTCATGGCAGTGATGATGGCTATTCAGAAATGGAGGCACTACTTGCAGGGATACAAATTCATAATTAAGACAAATCAGCAAGCTCTAAATCTATTGGATCAGAGGATTATGAACCCTATGCAACAGAAATGGATAACTAAGTTATTAGGGTTTAATTATGAGATTTAGTACAAAAAAGGAGCAGAAAATAAAGTTGCAGATGCACTTTCCAGAAAATAGCCTCATGTTGCACTCAACTATGGTATATCTTCTGTCACTCCCACTTGTATACAATAAGTATCTGACAGCAACTCAGATGACCCATTTTTCACCAAGATTCTAACAGCCAAATCTCTGGACCCACATGCACATCCTAATTTTGAACTACATGGGGAAATCATTAAGTATAAAGGGAGGATATGGGTAGGAAAGAACCCTACACTCAGGCCCACTATCCTATCTGAGATGCACAACACAGCTTATGGTGGGCATTCTGGCATTATGGGCACTTATAAGAGGGTTGGTAGGGTTTTCTATTGGCCACTCATGAAAAAAGAGGTAGAGAATTGGATTAAACAATGTGATGTTTGTGCTAAAATCAAGGAAGAGAAGGGACCCTACCCAGGCCTACTACAACCACTTCCAATCCCCCATCAAGCTTGAACACATATCTCAATGGATTTTATTGAGGGTTTTCCTAAATCAACAGGAAAAGATGTAATCCTAGTGGTGATAGATAGATTCACCAAGTATGGCCACTTCATAGCCCTATCACATCCTTTCACAGCCAATACAGTTGTTAACATATTTGTGGATTCTGTATACAAGTTACATTGGCAGCCATTGCACATTGTTAGTGACAGGGACAAGGTATTCACTAGTACCTTCGGAAAGAGCTGTTTAAAGCTATGGGAACTCAACTAGATTTTACATCAGCCTACCATCCTTAATCAGATGGTCAAACTGAGAGATTGAACCAGTGCTTGGAGAACTGCCAAGGGTGTATGGTGCATCAAAACCCTAAAAGCTGGGCAGAATTTTGGTATAACACCAACTACCACACTAGCCTAAAAACTACTCCTTTTCAAGCTCTCTATGGTTATCAACCCCCTTCACATTTTTGGAAACACATATTATCACTCAACACCAAGACACAGATGAGTTCATACAACAGAGACAACAATTGACTCAAGACCTCAAACATAACCTACTGCAAGCACAACAAAGAATGAAATTTTTTGCAGATAAACAGAGGACAGAGAGACAATTTGAGGTAGGGGATTGGGTTTATTTGAAGCTGCAGCCTTTCAAGCAAAATTCAGTGGTGCTTAGGAAAAATCTCAAACTATCAGCTAAGTACTACGGACCATACCAAATCATTGAAAGGGTAGAAGAGGTAGCTTACTGGCTATTGCTTCCAGATGGATCTCGGATCCATCTGGTCTTCCACGTGTCGCTCCTAAAGAAGAAGCTCAGCTCCACGCTGCAGTCTTTGCCTACTCCGGACCTTCCTTTCATGGATGATGACGGGGAGTTCCTGGTAACACCAAAGGAGTCAACCGACCAGAGAATGGTGCGAAGAAGAAGAGAAATGATACAACAGTTTTTGATTACTTGGTGAAATGGCGGAATTGAGCAATCCACTTAGGAGGATGAGAAGTATTTGCGCAGATGTTTCCCCAAGTACGATCCTTTGGGACAAGGATCTCAAGAGGGGAGGGGTATTGGCATGAATCAAGTTCGGAATTTAGAGAATTTAGGGATTAGGGCATTTGGTGAAGGAGAGGAAATGAAAAGGGGATCGGGCTTTGTGGGAGAGGAAGAGGATAACATGGCAAGTGGATCCGGGTCGGTTGAACCCAACAGCAAAACGATTCCGGATGGCATAAACGGGTTGGATGGGTTGCCTTTTTAATTAAGTAATTGGGCTTGTTGCATTTTGGGTCAAGTGGACGGCCCAACTAGTATTAATATTATTAAGAAGCCCATTTTGCACCCTTAATCCATTTATATTTCTGAGTAAAAATAGGAATATTAAGTTGTTAGACTTTCCGAATTTTGGGGACCAAACAGTACACTCCAAATGGTCCCCTCCATGTGGTATTTATGTATGATGCATGAAAATGAATGAAATCAAGTAATACATTACAAATATCTTTCTCTCCAAGTCTCTTCCTCTCCCCCCTTTACAATTCATCTTGATGTTCTTCATTACAACCCAGAAAATCAACACAAAAATTACAGAAAATAAGCAAAATATTACAGATTTCTCTTTCTCTAGAAGTTAATTATTAATTTTAAGTAATCTTAAAAGTTTCTAACTGTTTTTTCTTTTTCTTCTCTCTCTCTCTCTCTCTCTATATATATATATATATATATATATATATATATATATATATATATATATTTAAGGTGATGATTTCACATTATGGATATTTTGTACCCCTTTATTCTTCATATTTGTGTTTCTGTTTGAACAGAGGTCATGAATCTAACCCGGGTCATAAACTCTATAACTCTGGATAGAGATCTCAAATTTAGTTTTTGTTGTTGTTGTTGTTTGTTTGTTTGTTTGCTTGTTTATATTTCCCTTTTGAAGGCTTGCACTTTTCGATCTTCGTCGTAAGAGCATTTAGCTGATGTTCTCTTGAGTGTTTATAACAAAAGAACTAATTCTTAACTTCTAAACAAATTAGTTATTTGTAAACTAAATCAAGCATGTGTTCTTTGCAAGATTCTCGCTTTTAAAGCAAAACCCTTTAGGTAAAACAATCTTGAAATAAAATCTCAATTTCAATTCCTTTGATGAATTCAGATCCAATTTCAAAATTTTTCTATCTCAATATTGTTGTATTGTTGTTGGCCCTTTTAATTTGTGTCAGGATTGTGGTTTATTTTTGCATCAATTAAAATAGATATTTTCGAATATGGAAATTGTTAGAAATAATATCGAGCACAAATAGGGACTATTAATATATCACTAAAATTGGAAAAAGGAACTGAAAAAATTATAATAAGTCGAGTAGAGTAAGAACTTTGTCCGCAAGACGAAATTGCCCCGATAGTGCCCATCGGTTTTGGCAATTCGTCCCCAAAGATAAAACGACTTCGTCTCTGGTATTAAAGCACCGTAAATACCAAAGCTCCGGCGAACTCGGAGAAACTGGACTGAACTAAGTAAAGAAAGAATGCAGAAACAATATGTTGTGTTGTGTGTGTTCTTTTGTTTTTCAGGTGTTCTCATTTCAGGTATTCAGTATGTGAATGAAGTAGGAGCCTCTCACCCTTATATAGAGGTTTCAGCGGGGAAGTTACAACAGCTTAATGACGTCCATAAAGGCAGCATTAAGACGTTCAAACTGGCAGCATGAACCTTGACATGTACAGCGTGTACATGCAATTGCATGATGTTTTTTTTATACGTTTGGAAACGTACCTGAACGGTCAGGAGTGTGTTTGCCATTTTCGTAACGGTCAGGAGCGTGTACGTTCAAAACTAAAAAGGTAGCTAGGGCTGAACCAGGACACCCCCACGGACCAATTGCCCAAGACCCAAGACCCAAGGCCCAAGGCCCGGGACCGGGCTCGGGCTCGGGTCCGCCTTCGGACGGGCGAACCCAAGTCCAAGAGCCCACGTGAGCTTTGTTCACACAAAGTCCACAACACCCGCTGACCCACTTGATGTCCACTGATGAAGTGTAATCATTTTTAAACTCCCTTCCACATTGATTAACATTCAATGTGGGATAAACAAATAAAAACTTAAACAACCATTCAATTTCAAAACATTATTTATCACTCACAAATAATTGGATTTTGAGAAATTCAAAATGCTACGATTATCTACACGACACGTAGATTAATAATTTACAATTCGTTAAAACGAATTTCCGCTGCACCATTAAATTGATTAAATCCAATTTAATAACAACTCCCCACATGAGTGAGAAAACTAAAAAATGAAAACATGTATGCAAAAAACGTAGCTCAGTCCTTAAGAGACAATAGAGAATAGGGATAGATGGCTTGTGGCCTTGAACCCTCCTTAGTTAATACTATCGAGCATACCGGCGGGTTAGTGAACATAATTCTTGAACTATTCCCTTTTCTGTATACTAGACAATAGTACCAACCCACTAAGGTCTCAGAATTCTTCCATTCTCACGTTTGTGTCCGTTTCTGGCCATGGACAACTTCTTTTGATTCATAAGTATAAAGTAGAAGCGGTCCTCACTTCTCGCTTACATAGGTGATTTTTAGAACGAGTATTGTGTCATACTCAAGTCATATACCTGCACAAGAATCATTAAAAATCAGAGATTTATCCTCACAACATGAAAGATTAAAAACTCTACTTTTGCCGTTAGGGAATAGGGTCGTAGATTTTTACTTACCCAGACTTTTATAGTTTAGTTTTCCCATTGAACTAAGTTTGTGGGGATCTCCACTCATCATGGTTGGGTTTCCACTAAAATCATCTTTAAGATGTGGATTTCACTCCCATTCCTTCAAGCAACTTATATATCTGATCTCGAGCTATGTTTTTAGTGAATGGATCCGCTAGATTATCTATCGACCTTACGTAGTCAACTGAGATAATCCCAATTGATAACAAATGTCTTACAGTGTTATGTCTCTGACAAATATGTCGATACTTACCATTATACAAACCACTTCTCGCCTTTCCAATAGCAGCTTGACTATCGCAGTGAAGCATAACCAGCGGCACGGGTTTCTCCCAACATGGAATATCTTCCAAAAAGTTATGAATCCATTCAGCTTGTTCACCTGCTTTGTCTAAAGCGATAAACTCAGATTCCATGGTGGATCAGGCTATACATGTATGTTTAGTGGATCTCCAAGAAACAGCTCCTCCCCCTATTACAAACACATATCCACTTGTTGACAGAGAGTCCTTTGTGTCGGATATCCAGTTTGCATCACAGTAACCTTCAAGTACCCTGGGGTATCTACCATAATGTAGACCAAAGTTCAGAGTATACTTTAAGTATCTCAAAACTCTCACAAGCGCTTTTCAGTGTTCTCCACTTAGATTGCTTGTATATCGACTCAGTTTGTTTACCGAGCAAGCTAGACCAGGTCTTGTACAGTTAGAGATGTAAATCAGACATCCAATGATTCTAACATAGTCCTTCTGAGTAACAGGGTCACATATGTTCTTACTTAAGTGAACATCGAGTTCCATTGGTGTCTTTGCTGGAAGACTATCGTAAGCATTGAATTTCTTGATCACTTTCTCAATTTAATGAAATTGTGATAAGACAATTCCATCTGGAGTTCTTATAATTCTTATACCAAGAATTGTGTCATCAACTCCCAGATCCTTCATGCCAAAGTTCCTTTTTAGCATGAGTTTCGTCTCATTAATCACTTGTAGGTTGCTACCCATGATTAACATGTCATCTACTTAAAGACATACTATAACAAATCTATTATTGGTATTCTTAATGTAGACACACTTGTCACACTCGTTTATCTTGAAACCATTTGACATCATCACTTTGTCAAATTTCAAGTGCCATTGTACAGGTGCTTGTTTCAATCCATATAAAGACTTAACCAGTTTGCACACCTTTCTTTCTTGTCCAGGTTTTACAAAACCCTCGGGTTGTTCCATATAGATTTCCTCTTCTAAATCACCATTTAGAAAAGTTGTATTTACATCCATTTGGTGAATCACAAGATTGTGCAAAGCAGCAATCGCTAGAAGCACCCGGATAGAGGTAATTCTCATCAAAGGAGAGTATGTATCAAAGAAATCATATCCCTCTTTTTGGAGAAATCCTTTCACAACCAAATGAGCTTTATACTTATCGATTGATCCATTAGATCTGAACTCTCATTTCAGAATCCATTTACTCCCTAAAGGTTTACACCCTTCTGGTAAATCAGTCAGAATCCACGTATGGTTCTGCATGATCGAATCGATCTCGCTCTGAACAGATTCCTTCCAAAATGAACTATCAGTTAGGGAGAAAGCTTCTTTTAATGAAGTTGGTTCTTCATCCAAGATGAAAACCACATAGTCGGGACCAAAATCCTTTGCAAATTTAGCTCGAGTGCTCCGTCTAGGATTTGGAGCTTCAAGTTCTGAACCAGGTCGTTTACGAGACTTAGTTTCAACCCCCATAAGTTCTTGACTTGTAGTTCCTTCAGCATTACCAGTGTTGGAACTGGAAGCAACTTTATCCTTACAAGGATAGATATTTTCAAAGAATATCGCATTCCTTGACTCAATGGTAGTTCCGACATTCATGTACGGAACATCTGACCTATGAATGATAAATCGATACGCGCTACTATTTAGTGCATCAACCATTTTGGGTCCGATTGTCACTTGCTTCGGTAGAGGCACTTCTACCTTCGCTAAACACCCCCACACTTTAAGTTATTTATAAGAAGGTTTAATTCATTTCCACAACTCATAGGGATTTTCGTCCCTACCTTTAAGTGGAATTTTGTTGAGGATATAGTTTGCCGTTAAAACAGCTTCCCCCCACATGTTCTGAGGTAACCCCGAACTAATCAACAACGCATACATCATCTCTTTCAAAGTACGATTCTTGCGTTCTGCAATGCCGTTCGATTGAGGTGCATACGGAGCTGTAGTTTGATGAATTATGCCACTTTCATTGCACAACTCCTGAAATGGAGCTTTGAATTACCCTCCTCTATCACTTTGAATAGATTTGATTTTGCAGTTAAGTTGATTTTTGGCTTCACTCTTGAAGTTCTTAAAAGCTTCAATAGCCTCATCTTTACCTCTCAAAAGATAAAGGTAACAATACCTTGTGCAATCATCAATAAAAGTAATAAAATACTTTTTGCCACCTTTGGTAAGTAAGAGGAATCAGAAGCAATTTTATTAATGATGGTTTTTGGGCATATAACCATTACACTGAGTTTGAATAGTCCATCTGTAAGGTAACCCTTACCTAGAGGTGTTCCAAACTTAGTCAGTACAAACTTATTAGCCTCAAATACAAGTTTAAAACCATGACTAACTAGAATTGAACCAGAGACTAAATTCTTTCAGATGTCCGGGACGTGCAGCACCTCATTCAGAGTGATCTCCTTGCGGAGGTCATTTTGAGGATAACCGAACCAACGTCTGCAACTTGCGAAGAAGCTTGGTTTCCTATGTTCAACTTCCTTCCCTCACAGGGATGGTATTTGGAGAACAAGCTCCGGTCTGCACACACATGGGTGGTTGCAGTAGTATCGATGAACCATTGACCATGGTTCTCGACCATATTAGCTTCCTCGGTGATAACCGCAATGAGATCATCACTAGTCAGCTCTCTCTCGGCTAGTTGGGCATTTGGCTTGTGATTCAAGCTTAATGCACCTATTTTTTATAAACTATTTGTCAAAACATTTAAAGCTTGCCCGCAAGAGAACGGGGTCACTTATAGGTGGGTAAGTTGACTCGAGTCGATCTCAAGGAACATACAGTCGGAATCTCGAATAGCTTGTTCAATCACAAAGTAACACGAAAACTTGTACAAATTGGGAGTTTGATTTTTTTTGATTATCTAAGAATTTAAAGCACTTTAACATTAATTAAAACTACGTAACTCTAAGCAATTTACTAAGAACATGTAAATTCAAACTAAGAAACCAATCTAAGCATAAATAATAAACAATTATCTAAACATGAATGATATTAAGCCAATAAAACTGAACTAGATGAAAGATTACAAATTCAAATACCAAAAGTAACTAAGGTTTGTAACATGAAATAATTCAAGAATAATTATTGAAAAACTACTACTTCATCGCATAAATTAATCTAAGGAAACAATTAAAGAGTTTAGAGTACTTATTGAAACTAAGAAATTGCAGTAAATTCTCCATCTAATCCAGAGAGATTGCGTAGATCTTGGCCGAAAATCGAATCACGAACTAACGGGTGGAGCTTGGACCTTGTGACTCTTGAATCTTCGATCTTGATCTTCTATGTTGATATGGGATGTGAAGGTGTGTTGTTTTTGAGAAAAAGGACCGAAAGTAGTGTTGTAGTGGTTTTAGGTATGTTTTGGGACGGATTAGAGAGGGTTTATTTTATAGTTTCCCTTGTCTTGGAGCACAAGTTAGGGTATAAACGCGTTTTCTGGGTAGGTAACAGTTAGACTTAGCGGTATGAGTTACCGCTAACTGTACCGTTAACCTTGCAGCCACTTCCCAATGGTGACTTTAGAGGTAAGGAGTAACCGTTAAGTTCGCCGCTGACCTCTCTGTCACTTCGTAACGGTGTGACTAGCGGTATGAAGATACCGCTACAGTCACCGTTAAATCCCAGTTTCTTCTACTCTTTCGCCGAAAGGCTCGATTCTCATCCTCTATTATTTGATCGTCAACCCTTAAGTGTTGAACTCTTCCGGCTACTTAACTGTAAGATGAAAAAAAGAGAACAATCATCTATTTACATCAATTTAGATCACAATACGGTAAAATAAGCTGGAAGTAAATATACGGAATTTAGCTTAAACTACCCAACTTATACCAAAAGTAATAGGAAAAACTAACAGAAATACTAATAAAAATAAGGACAAATATGTATTAATCAACTACCCCACACTTATTGGGTTGTTCGTCCTCGCACGAACGATAGTTTCAAAGAATAACAAGAATGAAAATAAGCTCAATCTAAGAGTCGTGTCGTGCTACATAGATAATTTTGAAAATATAGATACAAGTCACGCAACTTCAAACGCTCGACCATTATTCCATTGTCACTCCAAAAACAAAATCATGCTTCCTTACGAAGGATAATATACATGTGTATGCTCAAGCACTCAAGAATTTTTTATGGGGACGTGTTTACGCTCAAATCATCAAAATACAAGCACAATAAGCAAGAACCGAAAATCAAAAACTTCTCCATCGCATTTAAGTGTGTACCCAACCAAGAATCGGAAAAGGTCTTTTCGGGTTGTAATGTAAGGCTCTTTGGACGGGTATGGAATATATAAGTCGTGTGGCTAACTCACGATCTAACATGATCAATATCTCACTCAACCAGTCTAATCATGAAGTAATGTTCTTCACCTCGTTCAAAAATAAAAACCTCACTAAACACTCATAACGTAGCCTTTAAACATAGGCTATTTCTCAACTTGTAACTCTAAACCGACTTTTGCTCGAACCACTTAAACAATATAGAAGCTTATAATATGCTTCTACACAACTCATTCCTTCTAAACATTAGGCTTCATAAAATAACACAAGCCTTTATTGGCGTAGGCATCGACTCAACACGATCCAACTAGACTCACCATCCTTCTTTTTTCTTTTTTTAATTTTGTCCCTTTTCTAGTTTTATGGGATCGTTTTTTTCTTTTTTCTTCTTTTATTCTCTTTTTTTTTGGATGGTGGTCCTTAATTACAAAAATTCATAAAATCATAAATTCCTAATTAAATTTCCAAAACACTAATAACCAGTAAATATTAACGAACTCCTACCCCACGCTTGTAATGGGTTTGTAGGGGTCGACTCAATCACTCAGGGCTATTGGCATGGGTAATTTGGTTATGATTGGCTCATTCAAAATTTATAGTGGCTAAAATATATGAATATGGCCGGAAATAGAGTTTTTTTTGTGCCTTAACATCATTTCCAAAGCTAACTACACACAGCGATTTCAAAGAGATCTCAAAACAGAACTCACTCAAGTACATGCAAAGATGATAAACACTCAGGATACTCACTGGCTTTTGCACGAAAAGTTTTGAATTGACGATGCTTTTAAGGTTATGCGAAATCAATTGCGTCCAAGTACCATTTTACAATATATAAATAATAATTTTGAAAAATTTATGCACTTATACACGCTCAAAGACAAGAACATCAAATCATACATAGTCAATTTCGACACGCAAGCCAGACAAACACAATTAGCGCGGGAAGAGCAATCAATCACGAGAGTTTACTAATTATTACATACCATAAAAATTCAAATTGCACCTAATTTACAAAATAGACATCATACTCGACCCTCCCCCTCCTTAAAAATCCGGCAATCTCCGAATTGCCACAAGCAGATATAAAACGAGAGAGGGAAAAGGATACTTCCCTAAAAAAGATCGAGTCTCTCCAATTGAAGTCGTGCAATTGGCCGTCGTCTAGAGTTTTGTGATTGGATTTGTCCTTAAAACAAAAACCTCTTAAATACCAAAAATAAAAAATAATCGTAAAATAACAAATAAAAGCAAATAATAAATATAGTGTTCATCATCAATAATAAGACATAGAAAATCACTGCCACGGCTCATCAGCAGGCGGCGGAGCAGGAGGACATTGTCCCATGAAACGAGCAAAGTCGGCCATCATCCTGTTCAGCATCTCCCTATTGGCCTCACCCACCTCTCTACTTCAGCGAGCCTCCTCATGTCCTAACTGGGCCTCCCTATGCGCACGTCGAGCCTCCATAACTGCCATCCTCATATTCTCGTTCGCCTCTCGGGCCTCTTTGAAGTAAGTCGTGCATCCGCTTTAGCTTCCTGGGCATCGTACTTAATGCCGGAGAGTCTATCATAAACGTTAGTCTTGAACGCTCTATAATCCGTCAAGTAGGCGTCGAACTCGGGCCAAACCCACTACAAAGACTCCCCAGTCGGATCCATCGTGGGCCCAGCATCTTCCTCATCCATCGCTTTCTCCTCTTCCTGATCTTCATATTCTTCATCCTCTTTACTCTCCTCAACGTACTCCCACAATCGCGTTACCGGCCACCTCTCGCCTCTCGGTGTCCCGGGCACTCGAACCATACGCCACTGAAGTGACAATGCCTGATAGGGATGGGGGGTGTCGGAGCCTCTCGGTGTATATCCGCACACCTCGGCCAAGCCAGTAATAAAAGTCCCGTGTGAAAGAGGAACCAGTCGCTCCCTACTTATCTTCTTCACGTTCTTAAGGTACTTAATGATCAGGGGGCAAATTTGGCCGAGATTCCCCTTCTTCATACAGTAAAGGGCGTATAGCTCATCCCTGTTTATCAAAGTCGGCTCCTCCTTACCAATCACACACCGGGCCAAGAACCAATACGCGTTGTACAATGCGTTGTCTTTCACCATCGTGAGGGGCAATTGACTCCTCCCCTCATTGTTCGGATATGAGATTTTTGCCCAGAACTCCCGCTCGTTATAGTGATAATCCCGCTCGCAGAACGTCATGCGGCCTTCAAAGCCAAAAATGGCCTGGATCATCCCAGGAGTAATGTGGTACTCCTCATCCCCGAATCGACACATCAGCGTGTTGTCGGCCATGATCGCGAAAGAGGTGTAAAACTCGAGCATCATTAGCTCATAAGCCGGGATGTGTATCCGAGACATTTGGATACAGTTGAGGTTGTTGATGTACCCGATAAACCTCTCAACGAAAGCGTCACCCTGAGCTACCTGCTTCATCCAGCAGTCGACATCGATAACCACCGGATTCACAATTTGCTGATCGACCAAGGAATGATAGAGATCGACCTCGTCGTTGTAAACCTTGAACGACTATCCAATCCTACGTTTCACATTCTTTCTTGCATTGGTCGATGAAGAGGCCATAGCGTCTGGTCGGAATACGACCTTGATAACCGTCGAAGATTTTGGACCATTAGGAGACTTAGCGGGAAGGCCTAACGGTAAGCTCTATCGTTACTGTAATCGCTACTATTTAGTGGTAAGCTAGCGGTCACTGTAATCGATACTGATACCGCTAGCAATTTGCCGAACAGGTTATGTGCAGAAAATTTTAGCGGCGTTTTCTCAAATAATTCGAATTCCAACAATCTAAACTAAACCTCCTGCAATCCCAACCAAGCAGTTCAAAAAAAGTTGAAGTTTAACCACGCTTACCCCAAAAATCGCGAATACTCCCAAGTTTGCACTCTGAAGTCACAGGTCCTCTGCCGTGTAGCGCTTTAATTCGATTTCCTCAACCTGAATCGCTCGCAATTGCTTGGTTTGCCTTTGTAGCGGTGACACCTTCGGTATGGGTAGCGGCGTTCTCCTATTCTAGCGGTTTGGAAAAAGTGACGAATAACCCTAGAAAATTTTGTTTTATACTTACTTTGGGCCGGGCTTTTGATAAGTTAGCGGTAGGCATAACAGTAAGTGTAATCGCTAGCCATACCGCTAGCTTTCCTGCTGGTGGGTAATGACGAATCTAATGGTGATCAAACTGTTATATGACTGTTAGTGGTGGAAAAACTGCACAATCTCACAAGAAAATCAAAAACGCTCATGCATAAAAGAAAAATAGATATTAAAAGTGAAGGACGCGGAAGGAAATACATTTTTTATTAATGCTGATTAAGACACTTAGACAACAGAATAAAATTAAAATTTATCATCTATTTGCATCAATTTAGATCACAATACGGTAAAATAAGCTGGAAGTATAAATATACGGAATTTAGCTTAAACTACCCAACTTATACCAAAAGTAATAGGAAAAACTAACAGAAATACTAATAAAAACAAGGACAAATATGTACTAATCAGCTTGACCTTCTTTTGCTTTGGTTTGCGACAGTTCTTAGACAGGTGTCTGGGTTTGCCACAGTTAAAGCAGTTGCCACTGAACTTCTGAGAAGAAGGAGCTTTAGGCTTAGTATTGCCAGGACGAGGCCTCTTCTTAGAGTTGTCTCCTCGTTCAAGAAGATTTACCCGAGGTTCAACCGAACCTTTCGACTTCTGGTACTGAACTTGAACTTCGGACTCAATTCAAACCTTCCGGATAACATATTCAAGAGACATCGCCTTTCGCTTGTGCTTGAGATATGTCTTGAAGTCTTTCCAGTTTGGAGGAAGCTTATCAATCATGGCAGAAGCCATGAAAGCATCAGGAAGTACCATCCCCTCGGCATGGACATCATTCACCAGCATTTGAAATTGTTGAACTTGTTCCATAATTGGGTGAGAATCAACCATTTATTAGTCCATGAAATTTATGACTACAAATCTCTTAGTACC
This sequence comes from Phtheirospermum japonicum, assembly GCA_014905375.1. NCBI lineage: Eukaryota > Viridiplantae > Streptophyta > Magnoliopsida > Lamiales > Orobanchaceae > Phtheirospermum > Phtheirospermum japonicum. The sequence continues at coordinate 1,976,758 of BMAC01000070.1, forward strand.
AGCCTCGTCGGAGTTGTACTTCTTCTCGAGTGCCTCCTAGATTTTCTTGGAGGTCTTTACATCTGAGTACATGTTACTCAAACTATCTTCTAGGCTACTTAGGAGAAAGCATTTGCACAGATAGTCGTCGTTGTGCCAGTTATCGTAGGCGGCACGAACATTGAAGTTGGTCTCGGACTCATCCGGAGTGGGTGGTTCGTCTTCCTTCACGAAGTTAGCAAAGCCAAGCATCGTAAGGTAGAACAACATCTTTTGTTGCCACCTCTTGAAGCATTCACCATTGAATCTTGGAGGCTTCTCCGCGGCGGGCATAATCTGTGAGGAGTGCATCGGAGCGGTCATAGTCGGAACAAATGTTCCTATTGTACCCATTGAGTGGGTAGCCGAAGCAGAGGAATATGTTGGCGGAGCAGTTGCGAACATATTCGGAACCGAAGTTCCCGTCATCCTAGTAGGGTGGATCACAGTCGGAGTTGACACATTTTGGACCGAAGTTCCCATCCCATAAGGGAATGATCCAGAAAATATGCTTGGAATCGAAGTTCCCGTCATCCCAGTAGGATGGTTTACAGCCGAAGCTGACACAGTTTGGACCGAAGTCCCCATCCCATAAGGGAACGATCCAACAGCCGAAGCTGTGCCTGAGGTCGGGTTGGTTGCCGAGATGCGCCTCGACAGTGTCTCCAGGAGGGTGTCGAGGGTTCCTTCATTGAGGAGAAAATCAGCATGACTCATGTTCATGTTTGGCTTAGACGTGCCAATCATTGAGGTGCTCATGACTGCAGGGGCAGTGGTCGCCGTCGAAATGGTGGAGGTAATGGCAGGAGCAGTAGAGCTTGTCGGAGTGCTAGAGGTCGACATTCTTTCCAGTAGTGATATTAAAGCAGAAAGTTACAAATACAAGTAATTTCGTCTTGCGATTGTAAGAAATAATATCGAGCACAAACAAGGACTGTTAATATATCACTAAAATTGGAAAAAGGAACTGAAAAAATTATAATAAGTCGAGTCAAGTAAGAACTCTGTCCGCAAGACGAAATTGCTCTGGTAGTGCCCTTCGATTTTGGCAATTCATCCCCAAATATAAAACGACTTTGTCTATGGTATTACAGCACCGTAAATACCAGAGTTTCGGCGAACTCGAAGAAACTGGACCGAACTAAGTAAAGAAAGAATGCAGAAACAATATACTGTGTTGTGTGTATACTTTGGTTTTTCAGGTGTTCTCGTTTCAGGTGTTTAATATGTGAATGAAGCAGGAGCCTCTCACCTTTATATAGAGGTTCCAGCGAGGAAGTTACAACAGCTTAATGACGTCCATAAAGGCAGCATTAAGACGCTCAAACTGGAAGCATGAACCTGGACAGGTACAACGTGTACATGCAATTGCATGACCTTTTTTTGTACGTTTGGAAACGTACCTGAACAGTCAGGAGTGTGCTTGCCGCCCCAAATGACTTCTCAGGAGCGTGTACGTTCAAAACTAAAAAGGTAGCCAGGGTTGAACCAGGACATCCCCACAGACCTCCCAAGTCCCAAGTCCCAGTCCAAGGACCAAGGTCCAAGGTCCAAGGTCCCGGGTCCGAGCTCGGGCTCGACTCCGCCTTCAGCTTCGTCGAAGGCGGACGGGTGAACCCAAGTCCAAGAGCCCGCGTGAGCTTTATTCACACAAAGTCCACAATACCCGCTGTCCCACTTGATGTCCACTGATGAAATGTAATCATTTTTAAACTCTCTTCCACATTGATTAACATTCAATGTGGGATAAACAAATAAAAATTTAAACAACCATTCAATTTCAAAGCATTATTTCTCACTCACCAATAATTGAATTTGAAAAATTCAAATGCTACGATTATCTACACGACACGCAGATCGAGCCTATACAATTCGGTGAAACGAATTTTCGCTGCACCATTAAATTAATTAAATCAAATTTAATAACAATCTGTTAGTGATATTTTCTGTGTTTTGATGTAAGTTTGATTCTAATTTTTTCAATTTTTTTTTAATCTTTTTTGGATTGTGGCATATCTTTGAATTTCTATGTAATACATATTTTTGTGTATGACATTGTGGTATTTTTGTTTTGATCGAATCCCCAGTTAGGGTGAAGAAAATTGTTGAATGTAGGATTTGTTGAGAGTGTTTAAGTTGAAACATTAGCTTTTTACATGGTATATTTTCTTATTTTGTTTTGTTTTGTTGATTGAATTCACGTTCCCATCATCCGTTTTTTATCATATATATAGACATACTATACCAATGATTGAAATTGCTAAAACTTAAAAAAAAAAAAAAAACAATTACAACTTTCTTCAATTATTATATTATCTTGGAATGTTCTTTTTTTTCTTAAGCAGTTAATTCTTTTGGTAGGTGTAGGAAATGAGTTAGAGTTGACGACAATTGGCACGTCTTGTGAATTACGAGCGGGTCAAAGCTTCTTTTCTACCAAGATTTATATGGAATTGAAAAACGCTCTAAGAACAATTATAATTTTATGAAGAATGTAAACTAAGTTTTTTTTTTTTTAGAAAATGGGATTTTGGGTAAATATGTTTTTTTTTTTTAAATAAATAGCCAAATATCGTTATTGTTGGAACCAACCAACATTGATTGAGAATAATGAAAATTCAATCATAACAATCAAATTTGACAAAAATAATTTATCAGATCGATCTACTAGACATAAAAAACTAAAACTAATACAAATAAAAATTAGTAGATAAAAAAAAAGTGTTGTTTGGAAAATATCGTGCCAATAAAATTAATTTTGGATGGATCACTAATTTCCATAAAAGCTCGTTGATTGACCGTGACTGGATCTTCCAAACGAACACAAAATAAACAAAATACCACTTATTTAGTAGATATACTCCACTTATTAAGGGAACTGTGGAGTATACATGATCTCCATAAGAGGAGACAGACAAAAAAGTGAATAATGGTTCTTATTTTGGTGAGGAGGGTAGTAATTCATTTTGACATTTTTCTCTTTGACTTGCATGTGTATATGAATTATGTTTTTGGATATGTAAAGAAATTAAAAAACGCATTTAGTATGTGTTATGGGTCTCATGCATTTTGATATATAGCAGATTGATTCATGCATCTTGTCTGCAAGTTCTATCTAGGATTGTGTGTTGTATAGATTATGATTTGATTGATATTTTTATTTTTTTTGTTTTTCTTGGGATATGGATTATGTGATAACTTTTATTTTTGTCTGATTAATGCCTTATTTAGAGGTTTAAAATTTGTGTTTGTTTTATTTTATTTCATTTTATGTTTTGATGGTTTAAGATTGGCACAGTTGTTTGTGAACTGCATGTGTTGCTTGTTGCTCATTATTTACAGTAGTTAGGTTTATTTTCTTATTCTTTTAGGAAATATTTTGTGAAGTCATGTGTCACAAAATGATTTAAGAGTATATATATATATATATTAACTAGTTTAACATCCGTGTATTACACGGAATTTATAAAAAAACTAAATAAAAAAAAATATATTTAAAAATTATAAAATTTTAAATTTAAAATAAAAAATTGAAAGGATATGTTTTTAACCTGTGCCTTATTCAATTTATTAATTATTATAATTATTAATTAATATTACATTTTAATGTTTAGATTAAACTCGTTAATAACTATATTTACATACTTATAGAAATTAAAAAATGTCACATTTTCAACCCGTCTCTAATCTATATTAATTATTATTAACTCATTTTATATTTCTATGTTTAGATTAACTTTGTTAATAATTGTAGTTACATACTTTGAAAAATTTAAAAGGTGTTATATTCTCAAACCTTCTCACATTGTGCCATTATCTAATAAATATTAATTAATTATTATTATATAATTTTATTTTTTTATATTTAGATTTATCATTATTAATATTTAGTTACATACTCCAATTATTGAAAATTGATCTTAATTTACCTATACATAATATTTAAAATTTCAAAAATAAATTATTTCAACTTTTATTATAAATACAATTTATTTAATTATATTCAGAAATAAGTTTTTTTTTGTAATGAAATTATTTCATATGTAATAATAATCAATTAGACTTTTTTCTATTAATTATATATGACTTATTTATATTTTTAGTAGTATAAAAGAAAATTATTGAATTAGACAAAATATAATAAAAGAAAACTATTAATTTCGGCTAAATATTCTAAATATAATAGAAAGAGAATATTAAATGAGGCAAGATACAATAAAAGAAAAATATTAAAATAAAATATATATTAGGCTCGAATGATACATAAGCAACCAAAGCACCAAAAATTTTTATTATCCAAGCGAACCATACGAAACAGACACATATATTAGAAGGATTTTGCATTAATATATACTTGTTTAACATCCGTGTATTACACGAGAATTATCAAAAGATAAATATAAAATATATTTGTGATAATTACTGAATTTTAAATATAAAATAAAAAATTAAAATAATGTATTCTCAACCCGTGCTTTGTGCATGTCTAATCTATTTGTTAATTATTATAAATATTAAATAACTTTTTATTTGATGTTTAAATTAAATTCATTAATAATCTTAGTTACATACTTACAAAGATTCAAAAGGCGTCACATTCTAAACCCGTGTCCAATATCTATTTTATTAATTATTATTATTATTACATCATTTTATATATTAATGTTTATAATAAATTCGTTATTATTTATTAGTTACATACTTTGAGATATTCAAAAAATATTATATTCTCAACCCGTATCGCATTGTACTGGTGTTTAATCAATATTTATTAATTATTAGTATATAATTTTATATTTTCTATGTTTAGATTGAATACATTACTAATATTTAGGTACATACTTATATTATTATAAATAACTCATATTTTAACTATATAAAATATTTGAAACTCCAAAAATAAAATTATTTTAAATTATATATCAATAAAACTTATTTAATTATTCTCAGAATAATTTTTTTTAATTAAAATTATTTCATACGTAGTTTGTCTTTTAATTAAAATAACTAATTTAGATCTTATCTACTAATTATATATGAATTATTTATATTTTTATATTAGAAGAATCAAAAGAAAGTATTGAATAAGGAAAAATATAATAAAATAATTAAATTAGGTAAGATACAATAAAAGAAAAGTATTAAATTAGGTAAATATTAGGCTTGGATGACACATAAGCAAACAAAGCATCAGAATTTTTTATTTATCAAACGAAGCATACGAAGCAGACACATAGGTTAGAAAGATTTTACATTAATATATAGAGGTGACATATATATA
>BMAC01000070.1:1987988-2027827 GCA_014905375.1 Phtheirospermum japonicum
ATTTCTTTTAACCGTAAAAGTATACTTTTTTTATCCAAAGAATATGATCGACTAATATAATCCTTTTATTACGCTACCCCCCACCCCCCACCCAAAAAAAAAATAACACTTATATATAATATGCGTGTAAGAAGTATTACTTATATTCATCTGACCATGAAGATGGTCTCACAAAGGGGTGTATACGAGGTGAGCCAAGCTCGAGCTCAAGTTTGAGAATTTTATAAGAGTGCCAATCGAGTTAAGAAAAGAAAAAGTTTGAACTCGTTAGCTTAATTTCAAGCTCATAAGTTTAGTCAAATTCGAATTCGAGCTCGATTATAAATGGAACTGAGTTCGCCCCTCGTTTTATATTGACTCGATGGCTCGTCGAGCCGACTAGAGCCAATAGTTCGCAAGCGCGCACCACACACACATACCCTCTCCCCCCCCCCCCCCCCCAAAGGGGTCGCTTGTTCCTAGTCCCTTCAATTTCATTATTTGTTTTTTTTACTTAACATAAAAGAAAATGTCCCCTTTTTGTACGAAAATTAAAATAAAGAATAGGGTCAGTTTAGATTTTGAATAATGAAAGGATTACAAATTCAGAAAAAAAAAAAAAAAAACAGGTTTTTCAATGCGAGATCTAAAAAACATCTCTCTCCCCATACGTGGTCTTACAAATATGTGGAGACCTGTATTTTTGGTTAATCGCCCGGGCCTGGTCATTGCGACTCAATTCCAGTACGAAGACCAAATAATACAATGTAAGCAAAAGTTCCTAGATTTATGGAGATGTATATAATTGTAAAAAAATATGATTCTTTTTTAGCCGTAAAAGTATACTTTTTAATTCAGAAAATATGGCCGACTAATGGAATCATTTTATTACGCTACCTAAAAATAGATCCATTATTAAATATGCTTGATATCAGCCTCCCCCAAACAAGAAAGAACTTATATATGCGTGTAAGAAGTATTACTTATATTCATCGTACCATGAGATGGTCTCACAAAGGGGTGTATACGTGGTGAGTCGAGCTCTAACTTGAGAATTTTATAAGAATCGGTCGAGTTAAGAAAAAAAAACTCGAACTCGTTAACTTGATTTTAAGCTCATAAGTTTAGTCATACTTGAGTTCGAGCTCGATTATAAATCGAACTGAGTTCTAGCCTCATTTTTATTAACTCGATGGCTCGTCGAGCCGACTAGAGCCAATAGCGCTCACGTGCGCGTATACACACACATACTCCCTCCCCCCAAAGGGGTCGCTTGTTCCTTAAGTTCTTCAAATTCATTATTCTTTTTTTTTTTTACTTAACATAAAAGAAAATGTCTCATTTTTTTTAGGAATATCAAAATAAAAAATAAAGTTTAGATTTTGAATAATGAAAGGATTAGGAATTCAAAAAAATATTAATAAAAAAAAGTTTTTCAATGCGATATCCAAAAACATAGCTCTCCCCATACATGGTCTTATGAATTTACGGAGATATACATTTTTGGTAAACAGTCGCCCAGGCCCGGTCACTACGACCCAGTTCCAGTACATAGACCAAATAATACAATGCAAACAAAAGTTCCTAGATTCATGGAGATGTATATAATTGTAATATATATGATTTTTTAACCGTAGATACTTTTTTATTTAAAAAATATGGCCGACTAACAGAACTCTTTTATTACGCTCCCAAATAATAGACCCATTGTTAAATAATGATTCATACTTATATTCGTGTAAGAAGTATTACTATTATATTCATCTGACCATGAGATGGTATCACAAAGGGGTGTATACGAGGTGAGCCGAGCTCGAGCTCAAGTTTGGAAATCTTATAAGATCTCGGCCGAGTTAAGAAAAAAAAAAAAAAAAGCTCGAACTCGTTAGCTTGATTTCAATCTCACAAGTTTAGTCAAACTCGAGTTCGAGCTCGTGCTTGAAGATTTTCTTTTTCATTTTTTATATTTAAAAATATACAAATATAAATAATATATAAAATTTACAATATATATGTAATATATAATATGTTTTTATAAATAATTATACATGTGTATGTGCGCACGCGTGTGCGCTGTTGTCTCTAGTCGCTCAACGAGCCATCGAGTCAATAGAAACAAGGCTTGAACTAAGTTCGATTTATAGTCGAGTCGAACTTGAGTCAGCTCAAGTTCAGTCAACACCAAGCATGATCCGAACTTTGACCAAACTACTTGGAACAGCTCTGGCTCATTTCAGTCCTAGACTCTCACATTATGTGTTATTATTGTGCAACTTTTTACTCCATTCATATCACAAAAATAGTTATATAAAAAAGTTCTAAAAGGACGATCCACTATTATTTTAATTTAAATGATTATATTCTTTATACACTCCAATTTAATACTAACTTTAATGTAGATTTTAATACAATCAAAAGAGAAGAAAAAATCTGATTGAGAGGAATGGTACTTAAAAAATCTGAAAACTTTTATAAACGACATATACCAAAAAAATAAGCCAACTCATAAAAAATATTCAATTTTGAAAAGAAAAACTCTTTTATGCCCATAGATGAACAAAAGATGTTTCATACCCATTGTTGAGGAGAAAAGACTAAAATACCCTTACTTATAAAATAAGAAGGAAAAATGTTTTAAAGACCCCAGAAATTTGAAAATACTACTAGGACCTCAGAAACTTTTACAAATTCACTCTTTACCCCAAGTTTATATGGAATAATTGCTCTGGACACCCCAGAAGTTCCGAAATGCTACTAGGACCCCATAAACTTTTACAAATTTACGCTTTACCCCAAAATTATATTTTAAAAATACACTATTTTTAAGATATGTCCAAGTTTATCGGCTGAAAACCTGACATGACCTATCGTAATATGATAATGCCTCTGAATGGACTCCAGGGTCTAAGTAGGTTTAACAATGCCCCGAATGAAGACATATCTTTTGAAACTAAAATTTCCCAAAAGTTGTGTTATCTCACAAAATGGTATCATAGCCTAGGTTTATTAAGAACTAATAAGAAAATTTATTATAATCATATAATTAACCTTTGGTGAGGAGATTTATCTCTGAAAAATGGATACGAACGAGTGTTCGAGATGTATTAATTTCAGGCGATATTTTTTCCAAATATTGGAAATATACGAGTTGGACCACAAAGAAAAGGTAGCATATTGGGATAACCAATATGTTGAACGAAGACTCGCAGGACTTGACAGGGAAACCTTGAGACAGTGCGAGATACAAAAGACTAACCATCTGAGTTATCTTTGGGTGAATTAGATACTGAAGAGGAATCTCATGTACCATAGGGATGTAACTCGTGAATCCCATCAATAGATCCAATTGCAGCGAGGTATTTGATTCCTCTAAAAATCTTAGAGAAGTCCGAAGGATAATACAAGACATCGACCACCAGATCCAGGTGAAGATGAAGGAGGTGATTGAACATCAAAAAGAAACGCAAGAAATCCTAATTGATGTTCAAAAACGAGTCCAATCCCGTGAGGCCAAGCCAAGTACATCCGGAGGAAGACGACGTATAACTTTCGGGACGGAAACCCTTTTACACCAAAAGGGGAAACCGGTTGAGGCTACAAGACAATCGACGAAAGAAGAGAGAATGATGACAATAATCAAATGAGTTCCATTACAACCCAAGAAGTAATGGAAATGATCAACATGGAGGATCTACACGACCTTATCGAATCCTTTACAGGATTAGGTATTGTAGATCTAAAAATGAACTCAGGAGATTCTTTGGCCTTAGTACCAAGAAGCGCTCCGGCACCCACACCAACGAGCTTTCATCAAGGCGAAAGTTCTGCTTCACATGAACCAGCTCCAGATACAACAATGCCACATGTCGGGGATTTCACCATAAAAGAAGATCCTACAGATATAGTAGGCACCAGGCAACATTCCCGGAGGCCCAATATTCTCAACACGCCATACGGGAAGTCTCAACTGGATCCCATATATCCATATGGGCTAATTTTGAATTTGGATGTCCCAGACTTCAAGAACCGAGAAATACTGATAGATGATTGGGCATCTGCAATGCGAATTGTAGCTAGAACTCTCGGTTTAGAGAAGGAAGGGTTCATTTTACTTCTTGAAATGAGCTTGAAGGATCTGTAAAGATCGCATGTGACTTAATAAGAGCGGATATAAAACTAGAAGTTATATCCAGTGAATCACTAAAAGGAATCGTCGATAATATGGCTAAACTATTCAAAATCCATTTTATCAGCACAGGATATTTTGAGGGAATGGAAGAGGAAAAACAGAAAAATACCGATAATTCGTCTATTGCCTTGAGTTACGAGATATTTGTCATGTGGACGAATATATCCAACTATTCACCGAATACAGATGGAAATCTAAAGTGAATGATGGAGATGCGGCTCAACTTTTCTTTGCGAAAATACCAAGTCCATGGAGAGAAATGTTGATCCAGGAGTACAAGCCAGCATCCGACATGGATACGGTCGCTAGAAGGATGTCATTCCTGAAAGCAAAATTAGAAGAGTGGTGCCACCAGGCGGCACTCCACAAAAATTACAAGAGACTAAGGGGAATTAATAAATCAGTTCCCCTATGTTGTGCCGAGAATGACATCCCAACAATAGTGGGAGGCCAACCGCAGAGACATAAGCGGAAGAAAGAAAGATGTCGCCCTTATGCTCGAAGTAACAAGAAAAGGTTTCCTTGGAAACCAAGAAGGTTCTGGTCAAAACAAAAGGCCAGAAACTATAAATCAGGACAAAGGGCAGGGCCAAGTCGAAGCCGAGGCTCATTCTCAAGCCAAGGAAGCACCGGTAGGATTCTGACAAAGAGAACTTTCAGGAGAGATCACACCAGAGCTAACAAAAGTTTTAAGGATTGTAACTGCTGGACATGCAGAGTCAAAGGGCATATTTCTACAAATTACCCTGAGAATAAAAAAAGAGGTGTTAGACAGTTCAAAACAACGCAAGAATTCGAAGAAGTTGTCTATTACCAAAATCTGGTACAGGTGTATCAATTTGAGGATATACCCTAAGATGAAAGCATCTATGAAGAAGAAATATACTCTGAAGATGGAAGTGAATCACATTCAGAATCAGAGTGAAGAGGAATTTCTTCAACAAGTGGTTAGGGAGGATATGTCAGGATTCCTCTCACATATAACGGTTTCTCATAAGATGCTTATGAGAATAATGAAAGAAGATCCAAAGCTCCAGATGTATGAAGGGTTTACAATAGGAGCAATGGAAAAGATGATGGGTAATTTGGGTTTGAGAAATCGAAAACACCAAATCATCCATAGAGTTTCCACGGGAGAATTCGCGATACCAATGGAATATACGAGAAACCAGATCGAGATGCAACTAATCCCCTACCGAGAAATCCAGGAGATTAAAAGCACACTCGGGAGGGATATGGTAAATACACTTTCATGGATTCACATTGGAGCCGTTCGAGTGATTAACTTTAAAGAAGGAGTTGATTCGCCATTAAATTTAGCTCTCTTTGATAAAAGAATCTCAAAGATTCTTGTCTGGTGGCAATCACAGGAAATTTATACGCGGGAAAACTGGCATTCAATGTCTACTCGAGGATTGCGTATAATTTGGCAGATCGAGACTTCAGTAGAGTTCTTACCCTTCATCAAGATTTCAAAAGACTAGACTTAATGACGGAGGGAAATAGACCCTACTCAATCACGTACAAGATTTCCTATGCGCTCTCGAGTACTCATCATTCAGAAGTATTCTTGAGAAAAGAGTTCATAGAAATACCAAGGATCTTCAAAGACGTAGCAAAGGCAGTCTTACCAGAGATCATGCAATCTCCAACAATAAGAGAGATTGATATGAGAATTCAAGATCGTCCGGTTATTAACAAAGAAAAGAACCTCATGATCGAGCCAAGAAGAATGTCTTTCCAACAAGATCGAATGATCAACGGACCTCTATGGGAAGGTCCAAGAACCAGCCAAAGCACTCGAGCTCCTGGAGTATTCAAAACTAATGGAGATTTGAAGTGCCCAGAAGGATGTAGAGGTGTATAAATAATATTCGATATCACTCAAAAGGATAACATCTTCCCTTGTGATGCATTGTATTATGTGCAACAACCTTCCCTGGGAAGATATCAAGGAGTCCTCAAGATTGGAGAAATTGAAACAATCGTTAAAGGAACGCAGGAAGAGTCCCGGAGCAACTAACTATAGGGATATAGTTTCTCGAGGATGATAAACCTTGGAAAAGATTAAGAGATGGAATGGAGTTTACTGTGGGCGAAAAAAGATATAGAACTAAATGAGCACCAGCCCATTCTCCATATACATTCCCGTTGGAATGACTATTCAAGATATCGTGCGGAATGTTTTGCAGCCTACATTGATTCAGGCGCAGGAATCTGCACGGCTAAACTAGAAGTCTTCCCCAAAGAAATGGAAGAAGAATTATCTACAATAGCGGAAAGAGATTTCTCTAAAAGGATCCTAGTCCTTAAAAGAGGGATCAAGCAAGTGGAAATGATGATAGGAGGAGCCAACGGTACTCCGTGGTACAAAGTTAAAACTCCACCAATCTATTTCCATGACACGGGAGCAGATATTCTGCTAGGGAATAATTTCCGATAGACATTCAAAAGATTTACACAAGAGAATGAGACTAGAAGAATTATTTTCACAACCCTTTGTGATCATAAGATTATAGTCCAGCGATTAAGAGAAGCATTCCACAGAAAGATGCCAATCAATTTTCGCAGCAAGCGTGGTGATGAAGAAAAACTTCGACACCCAAAAATGAAAGATCGTAGAAGATATGGAGAAGCAATTCTCCAACTACGAAATGAGAGTTTATGCGGCATAAAGGAAGAAAGGATAAAATCACAAACGATTGAACTCCTCAAAGCCAGCCTTAATACGAGTGCACAACGAGACACCACTGTGGAAGAACAAATTTCACTAGAGGACATCAAAAGAAAAATTCAAAAGAATTCAATGAAGATCCTCTAGCATGGTGGGATAAGAATGAGCTCAAAGCATATTTGAAGGTGAAAACTTTAAAAGAAAATGAGTTCATTAGATATAAGCCTATCCTGATGAATCAAGAAGATCGAAAGGATATGCACCAAATACTTAAGGAACACATGAACCTTAAGTTGATTGAAGCAGACATCTCTCCATACAGTAGCCCAGGGTTCCTAGTCCGCAACCATGGAGAAATAAAAAGAAGAAAACCAAGATTGGTCATCAATTACAAAGGAATTAATAACATCTTGGAATTCGATGGATACTATATCCCGAGTAGAGAGCACTTGGTGAATTGTATCAAAAATGCAAAAGTATACTCCAAGTTCGATTGCAAATCTGGGTTCTACCAGATCAAAATGGAAGAAGAAAGTAAGAAGTTCACGGCCTTCTCCACACCGCAAGGACACTATATCTGGAATGTTATGCCTATGGGTCTAGCAAACGCACCCTAGATATACCAAAGAAAGATGGATAATCTTTTTAAAGATGATTTCAATTCCATGTTTGTATACATTGATGATATACTCATCGCATCAAGGAATATGAAGGATCATCTAAAACATTTGGAGATCTTCTAAGATGTTTGCCACAAGGAAGGATTAGTGCTTTCAGTAAAGAAGGCAGCAATGGCTACAAGAAATATCGAGTTCCTTGGAATAGAGATCGATGAGTCTGGAATCATTCTACAAAATCATATCGTAGAAAAGATACAAGAATTTCCAGACACACTCAAGGATAAGAAACAACTTCAAAGTTTCCTAGGAGTTGTTAATTTCAACGGGATGTTCATAAATAACCTGGCACATTACAGAAAGGTGTTTAGTTCCCTACTGAAAAAGGACGCCGATTTGAAATGGGAAAAGGAACACCAAGAGGGAATTAATCAGCTTAAAGAAGTTTACAAACAACTTCTTAAGCTAGCAATATCGAATGAAGAAGATGAACTGATTCTATATACAGATTCCAGTGATTACTGGTGGGCAGCAGTCCTTACGAAACTAACGCCCAAAGGAGAAATGCCCTGTAGATATTGCAGTGGGCTATTTCAAATAGCAAAGCAAACCGATGGCATATAAACGAGAAGGATTTTTTCACAGTCAGAAAGACATTTAAGAAATGGCCATTATTTCTGCTCTCAAAGGAATTCACCTTAAAAATTGATAACTCGAGCGTAAAAGCCTTTTTGAAAAATAAAATTGAATCTAAACCCGAAAAGGCTAGATTACTTATATGGAAAGCTGAATGTCAATATTATGATTTTGATATTGTCATTATAAAACCTCATGAAAATGTTCTTGCAGATTTTTAACTCGAGATGGAGGGACACGTTGCTGACGATACCCTCAAAAGGCTGAGGCATCTCAGGGAAAACCTCAAGATCCTAGAACGAGATTTTGGGATGCTATGTCTCAATGCAGAGGTTGCAGGACGTCTGAAACAGGCCGATCGGGAATCTGTTTCTGATCAAATACGAGCATGCCAGCTGGCACAGTGTCAACTATTTTCAGCTTTGCGAAGGCCTCTCCTCAAGGCTGCATCTCCAACGGTGCAAAAAGGGGCACTTCGAGAACAGGTCTCTAACCCGGAGGTTATGAATTCAAATACCATAATCATGAGTGTTGTAGATGATGCATTTCCCGAGGATGTACAAGTTACAATGAATGTTGAGACCCCGGTGTCACTATCGGAGGCCTCAAGTCAACCCACCACCTCTAGGGTTAAAGAGGGAAAGTTGAATCTTAGACCACAGACGGGTAACTCTAAGGTTCAACTGACGAGACAAAAATTTCTCCTATGCAGGTTTACCAAAGGCAGTGGGAGAAGTTAGCCACGAGAAGAGGTATCAACCCTGACAAAATAATAGTTGATATCTCTAGAAAATATCCGCGGGAGTTTGGATGAAAATAAGAAGCCATCCAAATGAAGTAAAAGAGTGGTATAATTTTGGAGCTCTAGCTTCAGTTTATACCATTGCGCCAGGATTTCCCGAGATCTCCAAGTTACCAAATGGACCGGGGAAGCAGTTCACGAGACCTGGGACAATAATCCACATTTGGCCAGAGGAGATGTTTTGGAACTGTATTTTATCAGTGCAGTGCCGGAGCAAGCAAAGAAGGGCTTCAATGAAGCTTTTCATTTTATCAAGCTAAGGAGACCGGATGGAAACGCTTTGAGATATATCAAGGTTGCCTCACCGGAGGACGCGCCAGTAATAGTAGGGGAAGTTTCCAAAGATGATGCCTCTACAAGACGAGCATGGGGACTATGGGTTTGTCTAACGGAAATTGACAAAGTTAAATACCCATTCAAGTTCTTCCAAAATTCAGCAAATGGATCATTCCTCCTGAATTCTATGACAGGAGCTACAACAAGCTTTGCCGAAATTCTTTTCGAAATAAAGAGGAGAGTTCTCTGGGAAAACAGGATTCTGGTAAACAAAGATACATACCGAAAATTTTACAACATGGCGCATGTCGGTCGATGGATTGACCGGATCTGTCAGGCTTGCCCGGAGCAAAAAGAGCCAGAGTTCGGAAAAGTCTTTCGGCCTAAACTAGACCGACAAGAAAGTATGGCTAGAAAGGACAAGAGTTCAGCTGGTTTCAAAAAAGCGGGGGAACCATGCATCATGTGAAAAGATTCCCGATAATACAAGCTGGCTGAGTCATGAGGGACCAGCAATAAAGGAAGACGGTGGACATAAAACCTACTAACCCATAATAATAGAAGAAAGATGTGAATAAAAGACACATCTTTTATGAACAGGCTTTGGAGTTTGAATTTGAAATTCGGAAATCTAATCTATAAATAGAGAGCATTTGAGAAAGTAGAGGACATCAGAGAGATTCTCTTCTTTTCTCATAGTCAAAATTTAGAGAGAGAGAGAGAGGGAGAGAAATAATAAATATTGTAATTGTCTGTAATAATAAGTTTATGTATTCACGAGTGCAAGTATGTCATCCCAAAAGGAGGTTACTGATGTAATAATATTTTCTTTTAGTTCTTAATAAAATAAAGGCTTTTGCTTCCACTCATGTTTAGTACTTTTAACTTATCTCTATAATCAAAATATCTCGTACGCCTGGAGTAGGAAACAAACCAAGACTGTGCTGATCTGTTTCTGAAGGAGCTGAATAACTTGTAGCTCAACTTCCTCGATAGGGAGTTAGGCTGTGAGGAACCATCTGTAAAACGAGTTAGGGCGGTGATTTTTTAGCTGGTGGCATCGCAACCCATCTCACCCAGGATCGACTCGGTCAAAAAGAGGTATGAAGATTATTGAGACATTTTAATTTACGCAAGCATGATGGGCCTGATATGGTCGCAATGGACTATTTCCATTTAAAGATAACACAACTTCAAAAAAAATAAAAAAATAAAAATAAAAATTTGGGTAATAAGCTTTCTAGAACAGAAAGTCTGACTTTCTACAACAGATAAAAAATAACCGTTCTAGAAATTTTGGGGCGAGCAGGTCAAAAAGTTTGAGACGAGTAGTTCAATTTAAAGTTTAGGACGAACAGTTCAATAAACTTTAGGGTGAGTACTTTAAAATTTGGGCCAGAATATTTTGGTCTTTCCATATTATAAAATGGTCATAAAAAAAGTTTTGTTCATAAATGGATATAAAAGAGTTTGACATTGGTTGAAGGGGTAAAAAAGAATCCGCCTCAAAAAAATATTCTTGAATCGTTGAGTAAATTGAAGACCATATTGTGCTTTATATTAGGGGTGAGCATTCGGTCGGTTCGGCCGAAAACCGAACCAAACCGAAAAACTGAAAACCGAATTACTCCATTTTCTGTGGGCCGAACCAAACCGAAATTGACATCAAAATCGAAAGTTAACCGAACCGAAAAAATCGGCTCATTTCGGTCGGTTATTGTCGTAATTTCGGTTGGGCTGATTTGCAAGCCCAATTCCTATTTGGCCCAATTCCAAGTTTTCAACTAATAACAAATATTAGAAAAAGAAACAAATAAGAAGGGATTTGCAAGCCCAATCCCCATTTTAACATAGAGTTTTACAAATTAAAAACATTTGCAAGCCCAATCCCTGTCTTAACTTACAATTTTACTAATTAAAAATATGGTCTTAATTGCAGATCACCACTAGGAAAGGAGAAAACAATAAACCACAATTTTACATAAAAACAACAAAAACAGAGGCAAACTTCAACAAAAAAACAACAGCAAAGAAAAACAGAAATATCACAACACCACCACCACAGCAACATCAGAACAACAACAGCAAACTTCAGCAAAAAACAGCACCACAACAACATCAGAACAGCAGCAAACTTCAGCAAAAAGCAAAAAATAGCACCACAGCAACATCAGAAAAGCAACAAACTTCAGCAAAAAACAGGTCCAAACTTCAACAAAAGAAAGCATCATGCAGCTAGCCTAACACAGAAACATCACAGCACCACCACCCCAGCAACATCAGAACAGCAGCACCATATCACCCAAAAAGTAGCACCAAAAAATTAACTGGTGTTTGATAATGTCTACCCGATCCCCACATTAGGCAGCTCTAAAATACATAAACGATAAAATTTTATAATCAAAATAAAATATTATATAACAAAAGGCAACAAATAAAAATCAAAAACTTAAAGAAATAACCTTTTTCAAACTTTTCAAGCTCTTCTTGTAGTTCTTCAACACACATAGGTTTGTTTGAACTTCGCAACCAATCTTGTGCACATACCAAGGCTTCAACAATCTTGGGAGTTAATGAACTCCTAAACACATTTAGAACTCTCCCACCTGATTAAAACATAAAGAGAGAAATAGAAATAATTATTAGAGCATAAAAAGAGTAAATGGTATGGAGGCAACAGTTGAAACTGGGACGGCTAATATATCACGAGCCATTCTAGAAAGAATGGTAAATCTTCCCAAATTGACCTTCCACCAATTCAACACATCAAGATTCTCTGAATCCTCTAAGGTAGCCTCGTTGAAGTAAAGCTCTAGCTTAGTTTTTTTAGTTCCACTCCCACTCTCCAATTTTTGCTTCTTAAATTTAGCTTTCAAGACATTCATTGGAATCTTGGTAACTTTCTCAAAAATGGAATCAGTGATTGTAGAATTAGAACTAGAACTTGAGAGGTTGTTATCGATCGATGAATCAATAAGTGGAAGATACTTATTCCTATATTCTTCAAACAACTGAAAAAGCTCATCATTCACTTTTCTAAACAACGCACTACCCTTTTCAGAACCATACATCTCACCAAGAGAATATTTCATGTACTCAAGTTTATCACGAGGATCAAAAACATTTGCAAAAAAGATGATTTTGTTCATATTCTCCAACCCCCCCCCCCCCCAATACTTATCAAATTTTGATTTCATAGACGTACCCAAGTTTTTGATTTCATGATCATCACTCTCTTTCCATTCATTCAAGATGCAACACATATCACTAATCTCATTAAAAAAAGAGTGAGAAGTAACATACAAAGAACCTGAAATACGTAATGTCATCTCATAAAAGTATTTCAACAAATCAGTAATTTTTCTAACACTAGACCAATCACTGGATGTTGGAATCCCATGTTTCGCTAAATCAGTCGCAAAGTACGGATCTTGCTCTTTATACCTCTCAAATGCTTTCTCAAATTGTACCGCTGTTTTTAGCATCAAGTATGTGGAATTCCACCTTGTAGCCACATCTAAACACAACGAGCTCTTGCTCTCTATGCCTTCCCACTCGACACACTCCCTAAATTTTTTAATTATAGAAGGAGAATTTCTAATATATCTCACAGCTTTCCTCACACGTTTCACTAAAAGTTTTAAATCCTTTAAGCCTTCGATAACAATCAAATTAATTACATGTGCACTACATCTCATTTGAAGGAATTTACAATTTGCCACACAACCCCCCCAATTTAACATTCTTTTTTTCAAGAAAGCAATAGCTGTATCATTCGAAGTTGCATTATCTACAGTAATAGTAAATATATTCTTCAACCCCCAATCAAGAACACATGTTTCCAATGCCTTCCCAATGTATTCACCTCTATGACTAGTAATAGGAACGAAATTTATGATTTTTTATGCAAATTCTAGTTATTATCAATGAAGTGGGCTGTAATGCACATGTAATTAATTTTTTGCACCGACGTCCAAGTATCAGTCGTAAGACAGATTCTTTGACAATTATTTTTCATAAAGGACTTCAACTTTAACCTTTCATCCGCATACAACTGAAAACAATCCCTTGAAACTGACCATCTAGATGGCATTCTAAACCTAGGGCATGCTTTCGACATAACTCTTTGAAATCCCGCACCTTCTACAAACTTAAATGGCAATTCATCAACAACTATCATGTATGCAATAGCATCCCTAATTTCACCTTGATCGAATTTCCAAGTACTAAGTGTACCTACCCCAGTGACCCCACCCTCAGGTTGTTTCAGATTCAATTATGTTTGTTTAGTATCTTCATCTTGTCATTTCATACATTTGGATGTTTCTATGTGGTGTTTTAATGATGAGGTCCCATTTCTTCTAGAGTGAGCTGCATATACTTTATGATATTTGTTACACTCAGCAGAAACCACAATACCACTATCATATTTAATCTTACTAAAGAAATCCCAAACCTCAGATCTTTCTCCCGTGACCTTCCTCTTCTTTTCGGACGGACCTTTAGTTTCATTTGAAGGTTGACTTGAACATTCAGGCTCAGTGTTCTTCGAGGCATCGAAATTGCTCGCCACAAACTCTTCAGAGAGTTGCATTTCCATCTTCTAAGTTCTAATAAATCACAAAATTAACAAAAGTTCACAAATCACAACTTGTATTAAAGTTGTACAGATTACAAATCACAATAAAACATCATCTCAACATGAAATTACAACTTGGTTGTTTGATCAAACTGCATTAAACTCATATAATTAAGTAATCTGTTGCATATTACTTAATCTGCTGCATATTATCAAACATGAAATTAAGTAATCTGTTGCATATTATCAAACATGAAGTTAAGTAATCTGCTGCACATTACCAAACTGCATTAAACTCATATAAATAGAAAAAAAGTAAACAATATATTTTTACAACTAATTAACTAAGCAATGGCCAACAGGAATACAAGTGATGTAAGAGGTAAAACAAAAATATCATGTCTGCAAAAAAGTAAAGGAAAAACTAAAATAAATAATCATGTTGGCATAAACTACATTGTTTCAAATCTGGGCATTCAACACTAATTGTTTTCTGTATTCACATAATAAATACTCCATTCTTAAAGGTTCAATTTGTAAACCAAAAATAAATATCTAATTTAAACATAATGAAACTATTAATTGAAATAAATCAAGTGAAGGAAGAAAAATAAGACTTATACAGAAATGATAATTTGAACATATACAGATTTTCAGCAAAACATGTCAAGATAGTTGATCGACATCCACATTTGATTCATAGCCAACAGATAGAGCAGCTTATGGAGTAAATAAAGAATAAAAAAAAAACAGAACCCAAAACCTTTCAATATTAATACCTCAAGAAGTAAAAGCCATAAAACACCAAGTACAAATCCAGTCCAGCAGCTGCAATGTATCCTGTTGAATCTCCAAAGAATAAGGATGCCAAGAAAAATGTATTTAAAACATCATTCACCAACAACAGTAAATGATAAGTATCTCACACATACTAATATAATCAGTTATATAATGAAAAGTATTTAGTTTTATATTGTAAAATATTAGCTTTATCTTGTAAAAAGAATTACTTCAGAAATAATCGAAATCAGTAATAAATATATTTACAACAACAAAAGTAAAAGAAAAGTATCACACTGTCTTGTAAAACAAACTGAACCAATTTTTTTCTTATCTTTATTTAATATTAAGAAATTGATTTAATATAAGAAACTGACAGGTGGTGTGGAGGCTCATTCCAAGTTTTCTTCAGTTACATATAAGACCGTTACAAACGAACGCCGGATCGTTTTAGAATTGATTGCTTTGAATTTAACCAATTTGAGTCGATATATGAAATTTGCCATTTTATTATAAATTATAAAGTTGATTAATTAAATAAAATGGCAGAAAGTAAAAGAATCAAAATTGTTGACCAAACCTAGAAAATCAAACCAATTTTTATAAATCTGCTTTTATTGTTGTTAAAAAAAAATGTGCTTGCATCTATTGTATGAACAAAACTCTTCCTTGAAAAATTCAGTTTAAAGTCTTTTAATTTCCAGTAAATGCGCTTGGAAGTTTTGAAAACATTATTACTGACTTTAAACCCCTGTGAGTCTGCGACTTGGTCACAATTGACCAAACGCCAAAAATAGATACTATTTTATTATTTAGTTTTTTAATTTCCCTCCATCTCAATCCCAAAAATATCTCTTAATCCTTCCTTTATTTGAGTTTTGATCTCATAATTTACTGAACAATCTTCTCCCCCACAAAAAACACGCACTACACACAAGTTTACGTAATATAAAAATTAAATCATGAAACTTAATTTTGGAAATACTAACCCAGTTTCATGAAACAATAACAAAATAAAAATTGTGTTTTAACCTAAACTTAAGTTTCATCGATCCGACATCTGAAATCAAAACATATACAAAATCTTGAAACCCAAACTACTATCAATTTCAACATATACAAACGCATGCATGTTATGAAAAATAAAGTCTAAAACCTAAAATTTAAAATACCTTTCTCAGATTGAAGAGGTCGTCGTAGATCGGGAGGATGGCTGATCTGGCGGAGATCCAGTCCAGTCTTAGGAGGAGCGGAGGTCCGGCGTAGATCCAGTCTAGTCTTAGGAGGATCGGTGGTCCGGCGGATTTTTGAGGAGCAACGGTCTAGCGGATTTGAGGGGAGGAGAGGCGGTCCGGCGGGTTTGTGAGGAGGAGCAGCCACGCGGCGGTCCGGTGGGTTTGTGAGGAGCGGCGACTATGGTTTGGATTGCAAGCGAGAGAGAGAGGAAGTGAAAGCAACGGCAAATGAGCGGTGGTCCGGTGGATTTGTGAGGAGGAGCGGCGGAGCGGAGGTCCGGTGGGTTTGTGAGGTGAGGAGCGGCGAAGGGTCTGGATTTCAAGCGAGAGAGAGAGAGAGATAGGAAATGAAAGGAAATGGAAGGCAAATGAGCGGATCTGGTGGGACTCTAGGTGGGTAGGTTAGGTAGGGTGTGTATTATAAATTTATTTATTTATAATTATTAAATAGAATACGGTTCGGTTCGGTCGGTTTCAGTGTATTTATTCATAAAACCGAACCGATAATCGAATTCCTTAGAAAAAATAATCGAAAATCGAACCGAACTGAAGTTTTCGGTTCGATTCGGTCGGTTTGTTCGGTTTTTCGTTTTTTTGGTCACCCCTACTTTATATAGTGTTGAAATGCTGCAGAAAGTAGAGTCAATATTTGTGGGCAGAGTTAGGGAAGAATGTCAAGGGATATCTAGACTTTTATGGACTTTCAACAATTATATCTTCAGTTTGATATGATTTATTAAATGAATTCTAACTTGAAAGATATATATTTAGTTATTTTTCTGTCGAACTTTATGCTTATGAGAGAAAAAAAAAAGGTGGTCCAGGGTTTCGGGGTACATTTCTTATTCAGAATTGCCAAAATAATATACTTTAAAAAATTATTGCATTTTTGGGTCGGGACGCCTTTCCCAATGGCGTCCTGCCCACATTCTAGACGGTACTTTAAAGTAACCGTTCTAGAAAATTAACCCGGGACGCCATTCCCAAGGTCTTCCCGGACCTAAACTGACGAAAATTAAATTTTGAGGCTGAAATAAAAAAAAATTGGGGCGGCGGGACGCCTTTCCCAAAGGCATCCCGGGGGTGTTTTGAAAAAAAAAAAATGGGGGGCGGGACGGCTTTCCCAGTGGCGTCCCGGGTTAATTTAGCAAAAAAAAAAAAAAAAAAAATCGGCATCAAACCCTACCGCACGACCCTCTCTCTCCCCCATTCTATTTCCAATTTCTTCCCACCCCCACCAGCCTATTTCCAGTTTCTTCTTCCTCCCCCATTTTCCAGTTCCAGCAGCGACAGCAAAGAGGAGCAGCTTCCATTTCTCTCATTCCTCCTCAAAAGGTAAGTTGTAGTTTATTTATTTATTTTTTAAATTCAGCCAACATCAACTATTTACATTGCTAGGTGAATAAATTACCCATTTATTGTAAAATTGATAGTTAATTTCTTTTATGAAATTTATATGTTTGTGAATTTTTTTTATTCAAATTAAATGTCAATTTATATGTTTGTGAATTCTAGTTGTTAATTGCTTGTGAAATTTAATTTTATTGATTTGTGATGAAATTATTCATTATGTGAATAATTAAATTTGTTAATATATCAATTTTAGTATCAATATTTATAGAATGTAGTCTGATTTTTCTTATTCAATATAAATATTAATTTATATATTTGTGAATTTTAGGTGTTAATTGCTTGTAAAATTTGATTTTATTGATTTGTGATGAAATTGTTCAATATGTGAATAATTTAAATTTGTTAATATGTCAATTGTAGTGTCAGTATTTATAGAATATGTTGTGAATTTTTTTTGGAATTTATATTAATTGTCTGATTTTTTTTTTGGAATGTTTGAAATTATAATTTGAATTAAAAAGTATTATTAATTTAATAAACCCAAATTGTTTAGTATGTGAATAATTTAAATTTGTTAATATGTCAATTGTAGTGTCAATATTTATAGAATATGTTGTGAATTTTTTTTTAGAATTTATATTAATTGTCTGATCTTTTTTTGGAATTTTTGAAATTATATTGATTTTTCAGAAATTATTAATTGTGTGAAACTTGGAGTTTATTCGGGGTTTTTTAGTTGTTAATTATTTAATAAGATTTATTTGGGTTTAGAAGTAAGTGCACATATGGCGAATGCGTCCAGTGGCAACGAGTATGACATGTATGCATCTATTCTACGAGACAATGGTGGATTTGCAAATGTTAATCCCACGGAGCATCACCCCCCTCCCCCACCTGTGATCCCGGACTACCCCGCCGATTGTTTCGGACCAGATGAAGGAAGCAATTCTGAACAGAATTAAGATGAACTAGATGATGATGGTCATGAAACTGACGAGAAACTCTTTCAGTTAGATGGTAGCAGACCAAATGAAGATCCTTTTGAACCCACCGTGGATGAGCTTGCCCCTACAACCCACAAACGAGCGGATAGGGGATCGGCACTGTACCAGAACATACCATTTTTGAGCACGTATATGAAGACGTTCCAATTGATTCTATTGGTGTCCCTCAACCGGACTACTACTACGATAAAGACGAAGGAGTGTTGAGAACGAGCATGATTTTCAGAGATAAAAAATATTTGATGTGGGATGTCAAGGATTACTCAGTGCGCGTATAGAGTGGTACTGAGCAATCCAACGGTTTGGAAAGTTGTTTGCTTGTCGAATTTACTTGGTGAGAATGATGTGGATGTTCCGAATCCAGTAATCAACGAATCACCCGAATGCGGATGGTGTCTCCGCGCTAGTTTTCGTAAACGGAAGGGTGCATGGGTAATCACAAGATTGGGTTCTACGCACAGATGTCTTGCATCCTTTACACGTAAAGATCACCCCAATTTGTGTAAAAACATGATTGATATGCTCATTACCACCCACTTCGAGAAAGATCCATTATATGGTGCTTTACATGTCCAGAGTGCAGTCGAACAAGAATATGGTTATAACGTGCCATATCACAAGGCATGGCAAGGTTTGCGACGGGCTCGTGAAAATGTGTACGGGACGTGGGAGGAGTCGGTCCAGCATTTACCGAAATACATGGAGGCCTTGCAGTCGTACAACCCAGGGACAGTGGTCGAGTGGCTGCACAAATCTTCTGGAATCGCCGATGTGCATATGTTAAGATTTGTATTTTGGACATTTCGACCATGTATCGAGGCTTTCAGACATTGCCGCAGGGTGATCAGTGTTAATGGAACCTCTTTGGTTGGAAAGTACAAGCACACGTTGCTGATGGCAGTTACAGTTGACGCCAACTAACAAGTCGTGCCACTAGCTTACGCAAATGTTGATTCAGAGAGTTACAGCTCCTGGCATTGGTTCCTTCACATGGTTGCAAAACATATTATCCGCGAAATAGAAGGGGTTTGTCTTATTTTTGATCGACATGCCGGACTACTTAGTGCACTATAACAAGTTCTGGCATTCTCTTCGAACGTTTTTTGTTTGCGACATGTCTCTTCTAACTTCAATACGCATGCCAAGTCTATGAAGTTGAAGGATATGTGTTTCAAAGCTGGAGCAGAACCCAGGGTTACTGTCTTTCACAAAATAATGGAGCAGATTAAGATGCTTGATCCGGATGCATTTGCGTACTTGGATGGCATTGATAAGAACAAGTGGACACTGTCCCACGACGGCGGCTAGCGGTGTGGCATCCTGATGACCAACATGTCCGCGTCCATCAATGGAGTGATGAAATGTGTTAGACGTCTACCAATAACTACCATCGTTCAAATCACATTTGCCCGAAGTATTCATATATTTTTTGATCGTTTTAAAGACGCGACAAGACTACATAACATGAAATAATTTTGGTCAGATAAGATATATGGGGTGTTCAGGTCAAGACAGCCGTTGGGGACATCTTACCACGTTACGGGATATAACTGGGCGGCAAAAACGGCCCAAGTTTCCGTACGGGTCAATGGATCAGATCGTGCCCGAAACTTTCGAGTGTCCTTATCGAACACGGAACGCTCTTGTGGTAGGTGGGCGAGCAGTGGACTTCCGTGCTCTCATGCAATAAAGGTGTGCATTGAATTTTGAGTGGATCCTCGAGTTTACATCCAAGATTACTATAGCACTGCTGCGTACCTACGTACTTACTCTGGCCCAGCTTTTGAACCATTGCCTGATGCGGAGGACTGGAACGAGGTAAGTTTTGAATTGGTTCATGATCCCCACACGCGGAGGCAGCGGAGCGTTAGACGAATCAGGGGTAGTAAGATACCAAACGAAATGGACCAACCACAAGTACGCGCAAGGCAACAATACCGCGCGGAAGATGTTGCTAGCTCGTCACAAAGCGGTGGACATTCCGGTTCCATGCATTGATATTAGATACGGCGATGGTCTTTTCATGAGTGCGAAGTTGTAATTCGTTAGCAGGAATAATTGTTGTGTGATTTCTATTAGTAATATTGATATTGATGTTGTATTTCGGTTTATTATCCTATTGACAGGTGTTGGATTAATAATCTGTGTTGTATGAATTCCTTAAGCAATAATTCATTCTTGTAGGAGATTAGTAGTTCCTGCAACTTTTAGTCTAATATTTTATTCTCGTAACATTTCATTTTGTATCGTGTGCATGTATTTATCTTACAGTACGTGTTTATGTATTTATCTTGCAGAAGGCATCACGGTTCTTGAGCCAGCAGGGTTTACATAGATCGAGGACCGTTGCGGGTGGGCATATAGATGAGGTTCTGAGGATGAAGCGTGTGGTAACTCATATTTTATGGGATGAGCATCAGAGTCTGCATCCTCGAGTTATGTCGATGCTACATCGCTGGGGGTTTTACGGGGTCGCACGGTGCGGAGCAATCGTGAAGCTGGACTATCATTTGATCACCGCTCTAGTTGAGAGATGGCGTCGCGAGAAGCATACTTTTCATCTGCCTGTGGGAGAGGCGACTATCACTTTGCAGGATGTGGCTGTTATTTGGGGTCTTCCGATTGAAGGTGCCCTGATGATCGGCGATGATCTCGAATGGAGCAGGGACGATCGGGCAGACTATGTCGAGATGATGGTAGGACTAAGTGTCGATACTGAGGAGGAGATGAAAGGTGCGAGCCGTATGAGAATCTTGACGTTGAGTGAGTATCTCAGGATCAGGAGCAGGCATATAGACGATGACACACCACAGCAGGAGATCGTGCAGTACGCTCGTGGGATTGCACTTTTACTGCTCGGGACGTTGTTGATGCCATGTGGGACGAACAGTTATCTTTTTATCCACTACCTACGTCATTTCGAGGATGATGCCACGGCATCGGGTATTAGCTGGGGTAGTGCTGTGCTTACATACCTGTATCGCGAGTTGTGTATGGCTGTGGCAGAAAATAAGAAGACGATAAGTGGCCCTATGGATTTGTTGCAGATTTGGGCGTGGTCCCGAATTTCATATATCAGGCCAGAGACCACGAGGCTTTCTCTCAATCTTGAGCGGACCATTTTTGTTCGAGCTGAAGGCGTCACGTTGCCTGTACTGTCGTATGGTGCTAGGTATATTTTACTGTAATACTAGCTACACATGTATTAGTAATCAGTGACCATTTTAATAACTTCACTTGAATGTTTACGCAGGAGGATCGGAGAATATAGTTATACGCGGAGCTCTAGGAGTACGTTACGGGTATTCCGCGAGTCACTTGATCGGCTGCACGAGCGGGAGGTAGTGTACGCTCATGAATATCGCCTATAGTTACGATATTGTGAAAATTGACGATGATTATTCAAATGTGCAGTGGACGTGGGAACCATACGACTTGGACGCACCTGAAATATAGGTGCTGGGGGAGAGATGCCTGAGTAGAAATTGGCTGAGCCAGTGCCCACTGATATGCTGGTCGATTGTCGAGATTCATTTTCCCGATCGAGTAACCCGACAGTTCGGCATACGTCAGAACACACCAGCAACCACCAGAGTTGACGTTGAGGCATTACACAGTGTCTCTCGAGGACATGAGCATCATGTTCGATAGACTGAACGTCATCATGCATGGGTCCAAGCATGGGAGGTGCGATGGTCGACTAGGGTAGAAGGCCCTCCAGTTCAGATAGGTGCGGTTACGGCGAGCGGATCTCGAAGATGGTACCATCAGCACACTAATCGATTCATCACTCCTCTGCAGAGACATGCAGAGGGAGGATACCAGCTATCAGACGTCGGCGTTTACGATGCCATTGTAACAATTCCTATTCGTTATTTTTTCACTCAATTAATTTAATTACTTCTTAGTTTTGAAGTTCAACCTTCTATGTTTTGTAGGGCACGTGGAGTCAGCGACTCCGTCATGTTTCTTCAGAGGCTAGGGCCGACGATCTTGACTCTTATCGTCGTATACACAATTTAGTTTATTCGGTTGCTAATGAGATGATGCAACGACTGCATATTCATGAGGAGTTCTATGAGGATGCTCCAGATGAGCGCACAACATATGCATCCGACAGCGGAAGACGAAGCATATCGGGTCCGTCCAGGAGAAATGTACCTCGTGATTCTCCAGATGAGCGCAGGGCATCCGTTTCGAGTAGTTCAAGACGGAGCATATCTGGCCCTTCCACATCCTCTTGTCGTAGGGCACCCGCTGTCCCACCCGGGCCACCGTCATTCATCCATCATGGTAAACGTGAGATCCTTTAATAACTATTTTAGATGTATTTATCTTTTGAATAATATTGAAATAATAATTTATTGCTCAACTTGAATGTAGATCCTGTTGGTCCGTCATCGTATAACTAGGGGATGATTACATTCCTACATTTGGATCATCCGAGTTTTATACTCCTACATGTGTTGGGCAGTCGTTTACCGATCTTCTTAATACTGATTATCTGCAGTACGACCCCCACTTCGCACCTGACATGGGCTTTTCGCGCCCACACTTCCATACGACACCAATTCTGATGTCGTTTCCCACTGGAACTGCGGATCGTGCACATCACATTTGGGGTCATCTAGCACATGAGGACGAAGATGACGAGCAAGTGCCGGAACCACCAGCCCCCAAACGACCACATGATCATGACCTACGTAGTGACAAGGAAAAGAAAAGGGCGATGTGTGGCATGGGATTACATTATGTTTAGTACAATTTGCATATGATGTAATTAAATTTAATTGTGTCGAAATTTTCTATTGGGTGGTTCACTTTGTATTTTTCATTAAATAAAAACATTAACGGAAACACCATGAAATATTACATCATGAAACATTCGGTACAACAACAACATAGAAACATTACATAACAGAAACACAAACACAAACCACAACATAGCGCAGTCTCGATACAACAACATAAAAACATCACACAATGCAAACAAAAACGCAAACCACAACAGTAGAGCAGTGTCGATACAATAAGATGAAAGCATTACACAATAAAAACAAAAATGCAATCCACACAGGTAGAGCAGTGTCGGAAAAACAATTGGCAATGGTCTACCCTATTTCCACCCGTAGAGCTTCCACCGTAGTTAGTGAGGTACACATCTCCAAATAGTAGTTGCATTTTTTCATTTGAACCCTAAAAAAGAATTTTCGAGCAAACATACCCGGGACGCCCTTGGGAAAGGCGTCCCGATCCAAAAACGCAATTGTTTTTTAAAGTATATTATTTTAGTAATTTTGAATTAAAAAAGTATTATTTATTTAATAAACCCAGGGTTTCGTACGTTATTATACTAGAAAATCAAGATTAATTTGGAACTGTATATTAAATAATTCGATTGATTTTCACCCATCCCGTGTCAGATAAAGAAAAAGTATCAACTTATCCATGCTACACTTAAAGTAGTATCCTGAAAGGGCTATTTTTTTTTTGCCCCCCAATGTATTCAGTTTTTTTTCACTTTATCCCCCAAAGTGTTTTTTGTTCCACTTTGCCCCCTGATGTACAATAAATTTTGACATTGCCCCACAAACTTTATTTCCGGCGGAATATTCCTTCTAGATTCCATCGGCGGGCAGATGGGGGATAAAGTGAAAGAATCTTATAGTTTTGGGGGTAAAGTATAAAAAATTTTATAATTTGGGGGGCAAATTAAAATAATATAAATATTAAATTTTTGTTTTAAAATTTTATATTTTGAAAAGATATATAATTTTTATCTTATACTCACACACACACAAAGTTGTCAATACAATTCCAAATTAAAAAAAAAATCCATAAATTTTCAATTAATATTTATAATTTTCTAAATATAAATATTGTCAATACATCTTTTATATTATTAATTATTAAATACATGACTTAGTATTATGTAAATTATTACAATAAAAAAAATTAGCCCATCCTGAAAATATGAAAGATTGGCATAATATGTTGGCACATTCATCGAAGTTCAATAGCATAATTTTTAAAATAAAATATTGATAGCTAATATGACAATTTTCAAAAAATAATCAAAATGATTTGGTCAGTTTTTAACAATTGAGCAAAAATAAGACTAGACAATGTAGGGGAATTATCGCTAAATATTAAAAATTGTCAAAACCTAATTTGACTATAAACAATTTGAAGTTGACTCTAAAATAGCATTACAAACAATAATTTGGAGACAAAAGAGCACTAACGTTTTTTGTTGAATTAGAACCGGAAGGGGGTTGGTTAGGAACTTAGGGTAAAGAATATAATTCACATTCATGTAGAAAATTGGTTAACTTCTAGTAGGGGACCTATCCTGGATCTGCAATGTGTTTCACTTCAATGACATTAACTGACTAATCAACAATTAAATATTGTACATTAAATATCAAATCTAAATGAATAAAGTTTCATATAACAAGTACCATAATTATCATTCGAGCAAATTTCACTTTATCCCCCGACCGATTATTATACCCCCCACTCGAGTCTCAACATTCTTTCTAAAAATGTTTAATTATTTAATCTAAATATTCATCATCATCATGCTACCCTTTTTATGTTTTTTAAAACTATCGAAACAAACCCTAAAGATGTGATCATATTTGCTATTAGACAGTTGCGCTGCTTTTTATATTAGTGTTCTGATAATGTTCATTACTTTATATGAGTCAACTCCAAGAGTTGCAAATGATTTTGTAAAGTATACACGCTAAAGATATGAACGTGTGTGAAAACTTCCAAGTGATGGCTATTGTGCATAAGCTACCACCGAGTTAGAGAGATTTCAAGAATTATTTGAAGCATAAGCGAAAGCAAATGACTTTGGAGAATTTGATTGTCAAACTTCGCGTCGAGGAAGGAAATCGACAATCCACGGCGAAGCATGGAAAGACCTCAATGATGGAGGCAAAGGCTCATTTGGCGGAAGCTGATTCTGGGAAAAAACGCAAGCACCAAGGCCAAGGCAAAGGCAAAGCGAATCAGAAGAAAGTCAAGAAGTTCGAGGGCAACTGCCATAACTGTGGTAAGCCTGAACATATGAAGAAAGATTTCCGAAAGCCACGCAAGGACAAGTCGGAATGCAGCAAACGTCATCACTGAAAAGACGCCCGATTTAGATCTTTATGCGGTGGTAATGGAGGCCAACGTAATTGATAATCCAAGAGAGTGGTTTATAGATACTGGAGCTACTTGTCACGTTTGCTCTGATCGAGAGGTATTCTCTGACTATACCCCTGTTTTGAAAGAAGTCTTCATATGGGTAACTCGTCTACTGCTAAAGTTGCGGGAGTTGGTAAGGTGCTGCTGAAGATGACGCCTGATCTGAATTTGACTTTGAAGGATGTGCTGCATGTTTCCTGATATTAGGAAAAATCTTGTTTATGGGTCCCTGCTTGTCCAGCATGGGTTTAAACTAGTATTTGAGTCTAGTCAAGTTGTACAAACTAAGAGCGGGAAATTTCTAGCCAAAGGTCACCTCGAGAAGGGACTCTTTATGTTGAATGTAATGGCTAAACGCCCAGTTATTAATAATAAAGTTATTGCTTCTTCGTATGTTGTTGAGTCATGTAATTTATGGCATGCTAGATTTGGACACGTTAACATGAAATCAATTAAAAAATTGGTAAAGGTGAATTTACTAAATAACGTAAAGTTTGACTCAAAACACAAGTGTGAAATTTGTGTTAAAGCAAAAATGGCAAGACCTTCTTTTAATTCGGTAGAAAGAAGTTCAATTCTTCTAGAGTTAATTCACACTGATATTTGTGATATGAAACTTGTGCAAACTAGAGGAGGTAAAAAGTACTTTATTACTTTTATTTACGACTACACAATACTTTGCCATGTTTACCTATTAAGAGGCAAAGATGAAGCAATTGATACGTTTAAAACCTTCCAGAATGAAGTTGAGAATCAATTCAACACTCGAATTAAGGGGATTCGCAGTGATCGAGGTGGAGAGTATGTTTCTCCATTTCAAGAGTTGTGTGCTGAATACGGAATAATTCATCAAACGACTGCCCCCTATACACCTCAATCGAATGGCGTCGCTGAACGCAAGAATCGAACCCTGAAATAAATGATGAACGTCCTCCTAATAAGCTCAGGGTTACCTCCTAACATGAGGGGGGAAGCGGTTCTTTCCGCTAACCATATTTTTAATAGGTTACCTCACACAGGAAGAGAGAAACTCCATACAAGATCTGGAGAGGTAAAGCTCCAACTTACGATTATCTCAAAGTGTGGGGGTGCTTGGATAAGGTAAGAGTACCTGAACCGAAGCAAGTGAAGGTAGGACCTAAGACGATCGATTGTATCTTCATCGATTATGCACAAAACAGTGTTGCATATAGGTTCCTAGTACATAAGTCTGAGATACCTGATGTAATTGAGGGAACGACCATTGAGTCTAGGAATGCAGTTGTTTAAACCCGAAAAATAACCAACGTTGAGGATGCCTAGAACCTTGAACACCTTCCTGATCTGCACCACAAACACAAGTTAAAAAGAACCACCGGTGATTTTCCAGTGAAAACCTCTCCGATACTTAAGTCATTAAGCGTTTGAGGTATTTTCCAGAAAGAAAGCAAGAATGCTCAAGAGAATGACATACCTCTCTCAGCCTTGGGGCTGAGATATTTATAACTTTTCCTAGTGGGGACCCCAGCCGGGATCTCAGGAGCACATGCCGCGAATCTCGGACCGTTGTGCAACAGATTCTGACAGGTGGTCCCACTTGTCTCTCCCTGGGGGAGTCTGAGAAATAGGTCTTCCCTGTTCCAGGTCTTCCTTCACTCCGCATTATCTCAGCTTTGAGATTCCAGCAGAATTCAAGGAACCAGACCTGTCATTATCCAGCTCTTTTTGCCTTTTATGTTCCTGCTTTTAAACAGATCAAATCTTGTTATAGTGAGGATGAGCTCTATTTCTTAGAGGACTCAACCAGGTCTGCCACCCAAACCAGGCTAAACGTCAGTCCCCGAAACTTCAGTTCGGCATAATCCTCAAGCTTTTAGTGATCTCTTCAAGATAGATAAGTTCAGGAGGGATCCCAGGCGATAACCACTTCTTCTTGACATTCCTGATGCCATTAGGAGGGTTATTTAGATCTTTTTCAAAGACAGAGCTGTTCTAGCCCTCCCTTAATTTATCTAACTACTCTGAGTTAGAGCTACCCCAAACCAGGTTTGGTGTATATGTGGCCCTATCAACTCCTCCCCCCGAATAGTTGGGGTAGATCGGTAATACCCCAAAGCTCTTTCGAAATAAATGGGGCCATTCTGTCTTTTATGACTTCTCGTACTGAGGGAATCCCGAGATATCCGCCTGCCGCACAACCCTAATTATTGGCATTAGTGGTGTCAGTTTGCCTTCCCTTACGGTCCCTATTCCCACACGTCTTTTCCGTAACTGACAACTTGGTGGCGTGTGATTTGACCTAGGGCGGTTGACGCTCCAGCTCACCACGTAAAGTAATGTTTGCATTAAATGCGGGGATCCCATCAAATCCCGCCCTCCTCGATTTCCGATTTTCAAATCCATTAACTTTCTTTTTGTCCTTCCATATTCCTTCTTTCCCTTCACTTTTCAAATTCTATCTTCCCAGCGTCCTGAATTTCTCTCCCTCTCCAAAATCCCGGCGATTTTTACAACTCCGCTCCACTTCCGTCCAGCCTTCGCTATCTTATAACCAGGTACCCTCTCATTCCCCTTTTAATCATGTCAGTAGTTCCTTCTCAATCTGATTCCACCGGGGGGAGTTCATCCGCCGCGCCGGAGAACTCTACCTCTACTGTACATTTTTCTTCTTCATAGTCGCCTCCGGCGGCTCCTCGGAAGGGGTTTTGGGTACCCTTAGGGAGACCCCCAGTGATTCCTTTGAATCCCCCTTCTGACAATATCTCTTCCATAGTTAGTAATAAAACCTTGCGAGACATCCGTGCCACCTTTAATATTACCAATAATTTTATTTTTACCAGTCCGCCACCGGACGAGAGAGCTTCCGCTCCTCCACTGCAACATTTAACCTTCTATGTGGATCAGTTCCACGCCGGCTTAAGTCTTCCCGTCCACCCTTTCATCCTCGCTGTTTCCCAGATGTACCAGATTCCGGTACATCAGTTTCTTCCTAATGCTTTCCGGGTAATGGCGGGTTTTCATCTGGCAGCTCAATATTCTGGAATAACTCCCACGGCCCAACTCTTTTGCTCTCTCTTCTTGGCTAAGAGTTCTTCAGGCTTTTTCTATCTCTATGCCAGACCAGACGTCCATTTCTTGTTTGGTCTGCCTACATCCCATAAGTCCTGGAGGAAGAAGTTCTTCTTCGTCCAGTGTTCTGGAGATTGGGGTTTTTCTCCTGTCTCCATCGATCTCTTGCCGCAGCAGGCCTCCCTACCCCGGGGTGAGAGGCCCCCACACATAGCCCAAAAAAAAGCAACCCTCAACTCCAAGCCCATGGATATCACTAAAGTCCTCAAACCTGACCTCTTAACTTTCTTCATAACCCAACAACAGAGCGGTCCTCTACCAGATCGCATTGGTATTATTTCGTGCTGACTATTCGTTTATCCTTGTAATCTCATCATTAATGAGTACTAACAGCTCTATCTTCCTGTTCCAGTGAATATGTTGCAGGCACGCTTGGAAGCCAAGGCAGCGAAAGCCACCAGGGCTGGCCAGAAAAGCCTTCTAAGAGAATCCTCCAGAGCTTCTCCTAACTTGGGGGAGGTTACCTTGGCAGCACTCCCTATAGATCCAGCCCAGGGGCAGTCCCCGGCCACTCCTGTTGTTGTCCCTCCCTCTGGGACAGTGAGAAAAAAACCAGAGCCAGCAAGGAAAGCCGCGCCTGAGTTGGGAGCCCCAATCCAAGGGATCCCGTTTTCTGAAGCTCCTGAGGAAGAGCAGCTGCAGAGGCGAAAGAGAAAGAGGTCTGAGCCAGAAGTCATCCCTGAGGTAACCCCTCAGGACTTCCAGATCCCCTCTAACCCTAACCAGATCTTCTTCAACAGGTCTGTCCTGAACTGCCCAGGTGAAGTAGCTAGGCAGTTCATGATGGGCTTAGCTCCTGCCGCTGATCGCCGGACCGCGGACAAGATGTCCGATCCTGAATTAGTGGAAGCCTTCTGCCGGTCCGAGGCTCAGGTAAAGCACTCACCACATGCCCCTTATCACCTTTTTACAAGATTTAGCTAATTTTCCTCTGCTCTACCCCTTTAGACCGTGTTGTTCAGAGCTTCTCTGCTAGCCTGAACGTGCAGTTCTTTACTGCAAACAGATCTGAAAGCGGAGATCGAGCTCTTGAAGAAACAGAGGAAGGAGCTGTTGGCCAAGTGTCATGGTCTTGACGGCGAGGCGGAGATTCTCAAAGCAGAGCTGGCTACGATTAAGGAGGAGTTATCAGAGTCAAAGACGGTGCAGTAGGAGGCGGAGGGCAGGGCCCGTGCTCAAGCTATTTTGCACGAGGAAGAGCTCAAAAAGCTCAAGGAGAGATCCAAGAAGGCCAGGGATGAAGGCAAAGCCGATGGAGAAGTTAAAGGTCTCACAGAAGGAGAAGCAAGAGGGAGGCTCGGATTCTTGAACTCTGAAGAAGGTCTGCGCTTGATCCAATTAACTCGAGCTACCACGCGCCAGGCCTTTCTAGGATCGATTGAGCTTTATGACCTGCTGGTTCCCGAGGCGGAGGCCTTCTTCCTTCTCGGCATGGATGCTCATGCCAAATAGATATCCGAGAATCCTTCTCTGCCTTTTGACCGAACTGCCCCTATCACCGGTGCGTCTGAGCCTACTTCCTTCACCTATGTTGCTGAAGACTACCGCCTCCATCTGCTGGACGATCTGACTTTCGCTGACCACATTCGCCAGACCTTTTGTTCCTCTTCCTCAGCGTCTTCTCCTCCCCCCAACCCAACACTGGCGATGGTGGTGGCTAATTCCCCAACCTTCACCAACTTGGGTGATTTGGAAGAGTCTACGCAGTTCGCGAAAGATTTTACAGAGGTATCTCAAGCTCCAGATCAAGCATGAGGAAGAGCGGGGTCAGCCAACCTACAATGTAGCTCGTGCTGTCTGGGAAGCCTGTCTGCTTAATTCTCCTTCTTATGTTTTCTTAGAGACAGATCTGTAGTTGTGGCCTGTGTGGCTGATCTGTTCTATTTTGTTTACCAAAATATTTTTGTACTGAACTCTCTTTGATCAATGAAAAATGTGTTTTGTCTTATTGTGACCTTTGGCCTTCTAGGGTTTCCTAGCTTTCCGGAAACCCTAGTACTTTTTATTCCCTGGCACGTGCTTGTCTTCTTTATAAATACGTATATGCATGCTTCATTTTTTCATCATTCATCTGAAAAATGTCTTCTTCTCCTTTGATCGAAGAACTCAATACGGTGAAGAGAAAAAACATCTCCCGGGTTGTAGAGAAATTCAAGCTTTCCGATCAACTGGTCTTGCTCGAGGAAAAAATTAGTTATCTCTATCGGCTTCTGGAGAGGAAACGTCAGAAGAAACGTTTCTACAAAAGAGAGTGGGCTGAACTCCGGAAAATTAACCGCCAACTCCAAGAGGAGAAAGCGGATCTGGCCGAATCGGTGAATTGGCTGACCGTCACTGCTGGCGAAGCTCATGCACTTGCCGATCGATCTGACAAATATCGCCGCCGCCTACATGAGACCGAGCGTGAGCTCTGGCGAGCTCGCCGAGCTTTGGCTTCCGATCGGTGTGCTTCGCCCAGATGAATATCTGGGTTTTATCTCATTTGTTTCCTGCAAATTTATGTAATCAAAGTTGCCAACCTTCGTAGAAGGTGTGGGCAACCTGTTTTTTGCGTTGTGTAGTAGTTAATGAAATATATGAGATTTTATGCTTTTCATACACATTTTCTCAGTTTTGCTCAAACTATGAATCAGTCTTTTACTTGCTTGAGCCATTTTATCATATGCTTATATCAGCGTTTTAGCAATTCATAATTTACCTCATAGGGCTTTCATTCTTTACTCGCGTACCCAAGCTGACAATCAGTTCAGGAAAATCATGGGCAGCCGCCTATGGTCCATCTTGACTTTGAGCTGACGATCAGGTCAGGAGAATCGTGGGTAGCTGCCCTGGCCAATCCTAGCTTAAATTAACGATTAGGTCAAGTAAAATCAAGAACCCCCGTTCCTTAGTCAATCCTGGCTTTAAACTGACAATCAGGTCAGGTAAAATCGAGGACATCCGTCCTTAGCCAATCCTGGCTTTAACACTGACAATCAGGTCAGGTAAAATCGAGGACATCCATCCTTAGCTAATCCTGGCTTTAAACACATACTCAAGCGCTTGATATGCGAGAAGACCTACAATTTTATTCAATCTAATAAACAAAAATTTGAGAAATTACAATCATGTATAAAATTTACGTAAGTTGGTAATATTCCAGGCGTGGGGGATCTCTGTCCCATCCAGCTCTTCCAACTTGTAAGCTCCTGGCCAAAACCTGGGTGACTCGGAGGGGTCCTTGCCACGTGGCGTCTATCTTTCCTTTAGCTTGTCCCAAATCGGCTCTTTTAAGAACCAGGTCCCCTACTTGGAAGCGCCTCTCTCGAACTGTTTTATTGTAAATCGCTCTGATCCGCCCTCGCATGTGTTCCATTCGCACCGCCACTTGGTCTCTCTTCTCCTCAGCTAAATCCAGAGCATCTTGGATTAATGCTTCATTCTGGGCGTGGTTGTAATTCTGCACTCGATGAGTTACTAGACTAATTTCTGCGGGGACCACAGCATCCATTCCATATACGAGGCTAAAGGGAGTTTTGCCCGTGCTCTCCTTGGGGTTTGTGCGATATGCCCAGAGTACTGCATTCAGCTCTTCCACCCATTTCCCTCTAGATCTTTCTAATCGTGATTTAAGCCCTTGAACAAGAATGCGGTTGGTTACCTCGACTTGACCATTCGCCTGCGGATGATATATAGACGTGAAATGCTGCTGGATTTTCATCTTAACGCACCAGGCCTTAATTTTGGCTCCCGTGAACTGGGTACCATTATCCAATATCAACACCCTTGGCACACCGAAGCGACAGACTACATTTTTCCATATAAGTCCCATTACCGCTTCTTCCGTTATTTTTGCTAGAGCTTCCGCCTCAACCCACTTACTAAAATAGTCTATGGCTACAATTAAAAATCTCTTCTGGGCTGGGGCCATCGGAAACGGACCAACCAGGTCAATCCCCCATTTCGCGAAAGGGCAAGGAGAGCTCATTGTTAACAGCTCTTCCGCTGGCTGATGAATCAGAGGGGCCATCCTCTGACATTTCTCACATTTCTCAATGAGGGCCAAAAATAGTCAGCCCTTAATACCTTACTAGCCAGGACTCTAGCCCCCATGTGATTCCCACAACAACCTTCATGTATTTCCCTAAGCATCAGAGCTCCTTCCGCTTGGCCTAGGCATCTCAAAAGAGGTTGGACAAATCCTCGTTTAAACAGCTCTCCTTTGATTAAGCAGAATCTGGCAGCTCTGGTTCGTATCTTTGTTGCCTCCTTCTTATCCTCCGGCAAGATCTCTTGCTTTAGGTATGCCTTTATAGGGGAGCGCCAGTCCTCTCGTTCTATAACCGCGCAAACCTGCTCAGCTCCGAACTCCCCATCTGCCTTCAATAGGGTGATCATTCGTTCGTGGCAATCTGTAGCTGAGCTGGCCACCTTCGCCAAGAAATCAGCTCTCCCATTTTCCTCCCTAGGAATCTGAAGGACCGTTAACTCTTTCATTCCTTTGGCCAACTCTCTGAATTTGGCCAAATACTTCTGCATATTTTCCTCCCTTGTCTCAAACTCTCCGCTAATTTATTTGCAAACAAGTTGTGAGTCTACTTTAGCGCACACCTGCTATGCGCCCAGGTCTTTCGCCATCTGAATCCCTCTCAAAAGGTCCTCATACTCAGCAACATTGTTAGAGAACGTTGCATTTAATCGCACGGCGAACTCAGTGGTTATTCTTGTTGGATCTACTAGGACGATTCCAGCCCCGCAACCCTGATTACAGACAGAGCCATCCATAAAAATTGTCCATTCCTTCAGCTCATCAAGGGGACCAGTCATTTCTTGCACGAAATCCACTAAGGCCTGAGCCTTAATTGCTATTTTAGCCTCAAACGTGATATCAAATTCACTGAGCTCTATAATCCATTTGACTAGCCTTCTAGATGCTTCCGGTTTGTCCATTATAGTTTTCAACGGGAGATTGGTTCGCACAATTATGGTGTAGGACAGAAAGTACGGTCGTAGCTTTTGAGCGGTTCCAACCAGAGCTAGTATCGCCCTTTCCACCTCCACATACCTGACCTCTGCTGCGTACAAGACCTTGCTCCAAAAATATACTGGTCTCTGTATTTTACCTTCTTCCTTGATCAAGACAGAGCTGACCCCCTGATGTCCCATGGATAAATATAAGATCAGGGGCTTCCCTCGAACGGGTTTCGTGAGCAAGGTCATGCCAGCCAAGTACTCCTTCAATAATCGAAATGCCTCTTCGCATTCGTCGCTCCACTGAAATTTAGCTTTCTTCCGCAAGGCCTAGAAAAATGGCAAGCTCTTCTCTGCAGACCTGGACATAAACCTACTCAGGGCATTGATCCGTCCTGCTAAGCATTTCATCTCCCTCACGTCTTTAGGCGCGTGCATTTCCATAATGCCCCTTACTTTCTCAGGGTTAGCCTAGATACCCTTTTTTGTGACCATGTAAACTAGAAATTCTCCCGCTCTTACCCCAAACGCGCATTTCTTAGGGTTAAGCTTCATCTTGTATTTTCGTAGGGTATCAAAGGTTTCCCTCAAATCGTCCACATGCGATACTGCTTTCGTGCTCTTGACCATCATATCGTCTACATAGACCTCCATATTTCGGCCGAGCTGATTCTTGAACATTTTGTCCACCAGTCGCTGGTACGTAGCACCCGCATTTTTCAGGCCAAAGGGCATGACCACATAGCAATACGTCCCCTTCAGGGTTATAAAGCTGACGTGTTTCCAGTCCTCTTTAGCTAGCCTGATCTGGTGGTATCCCTGCGAGGCGTCCATCATGCTCAGGAGCTCACAGCCGGAGGTGGAGTTAATGAGCTGATCAATCCTTGGCAAGGGGTAATGGTCCTTCGGACAGGCACGATTTAAATCTCAGAAATCAATGCACATCCGCCAATCATCCGTCTTTGGGACCAACACCGCATTGGGAAGCCATTCTGGGAATTGTATTTCCTGAATATGCCCCGATTCAAGAGCTTTTCGACCTCTGCCTCTATGATGGCCTCCTTCTCTGGCCCGAAATTATGTTTTTTCTGCTTGACTGGCTTCACATCCGAGCGAATATTGAGGCGGTGTTCAGTGACCTCCGGGTTGAACCCCAACGGGTCTTGGGGAGACCAAGCGAAAACATCCACGCTCTCTCTTAGCAGCGCCACCAGGTCTGTCAAGACCTCTGGACTAAGTGTCGCACCCACACGGAGAGTGCGACTCTCATCGCCTGGAACGACTTCCACCAGCATCAACCCCTCCTCTCTTCTTGCCAGCTCCTGCCGTGGCTGCTCTACTCGAGCCTTTTTACTCATCCTCTCCTCCTCATCATTTCGCCGAATACACTCAACATACATCTAGCGCGATGCATATTGATTTCCTCTCACCTCTCCAGTTCCATCCTCGGTGGGGAATTTCATCTTCATGTGAAAAATCGAGATTACAGCTTGGAACAGACTTAGGGAGGGTCGACCAAGCATGACATTGTAAGAGGATGGCGCATCTACAACCAAGAAACAAACAATCCTTGTCACCCTATAAGGCTCTTCCCCTAGGGTGATGAGGAGCCTGACCACTCCCATTGGTTTCAGAGCTCCCCCTGCAAAGCCGACTAGAGAGGTAGTCACCTCCTCTAGCTCCACATCCAATTTCAATTGTCGGAAACAGTCATAAAACAGGATGTCGGCAGAACTTCCGGTATCCACAAATATCCATCGTACATTATAATTGGCGATAGTTGCCGTTATAATTAGAGCATCCATGTGCGGGGCCAAAATGCCATCACCATCTTCTGACCCGAAACAAATGTCAGGGGTAGAGGTCATTTGTCCCATATCGCGCGATTTTCGAACTAAGTCTTTCGTAGCTCTGACATAACTGTGCTGCGTCCTCTTGAAATGCTCCTCCAGCTCTC
Source organism: Phtheirospermum japonicum (assembly GCA_014905375.1). NCBI lineage: Eukaryota > Viridiplantae > Streptophyta > Magnoliopsida > Lamiales > Orobanchaceae > Phtheirospermum > Phtheirospermum japonicum. The sequence goes on from BMAC01000070.1 coordinate 2,023,328, forward strand.
CTCCAGTGATCATCTAGATTTCCCCATGAATGACCTGGGCTTGATCAGCTCGTCTCCCATCAGAGCGGCTTCTATCCTGGTCTCTCTTTCCCTGGTTAGACCTGTCATAGCTCTTGTGGCCAGGTCCGGCCTCTTCTCTCCTCATACGGACGTACTCCTTCAAGTGCCCAGCCTGAACCATTCTCTCCAGTTCGTCTTTCAGATGCGTGCACTGGTCAATATCGTGCCCGTACTCATTGTGGAAACGGCAGAAATGATCAGATCTTTCTTTCCTGGGCCTCTGCGAGTAGGTCTTTGGCCACTTCAGGTCTGGATGCTTCTCAATTGCCTGCAAGATTTCACCCTGTGGAGTTTCCAAAGGAGTGTATCTATCAAAGCGAGGCCTCCCTCCAGGCAGGTCTGGCCTAAGCTTTTTCACAGCTCTTCTCTCCTCGCGATCATGCCTCTCTCTCTTCCGCTCTCCCTCGTCCTTGATCTTCAAGGCCTCTTCCAAGTGGATATACTTCTCGGCTCGCTCTAAAAGCTCTCCAAACTTCACCGTTGGTTTAACAACCAATGACTGAAAGAATTCTCCTCTTCTCAAACCCTGTGCCAGAGCATTCACCAACAGCTCTTCAGAGGCAGAAGGTACCTCTAACTTAGCGGTTGTAAACCTGTTGATGTAGGCACGGAGGCTCTCATTCTCTTCCTGCTTCAAACTGAAAAGCTCGAGCGGCATTTTCTGATACTTTCTACAGCTCGTGAACTGGTGCAAAAAGGCCGAGATGAATTCGTCAAAATTACTGATAGATCTCGGCGGCAGCTGGCTGAACCAGAGCTGAGCTGATTTAGTAAAGGTCATTGGGAACACCCGACACATGACCGCATCTGAAAATTTGTGTACGGCTGCCGCAATTTCAAATCTACTCAAATGGTCCCACGAATCTATGGTCCCATTATATTCAAAACCCAAAGACCGGTACGAGGCCGACACTTCGTCGCGCATCACCTCTTCCGTGAACGGGGTACCTCGCCGTATCGGGACTGTGCTAGTGCTTGTCATCTTTTTCTTAAACTCCCGCACCTCTTTTTGCAGGCTCTGCATCTGCTCAGCTAGGCCTGGAATAGCCTGGCTTGAGGTCTCACTATCGGAGGTGGAGAAGTGCTCTTCCCTATCCTACGGAGGAGTCCGATCCGTGCACTGGCCTCGTAATGGTTCAGTTCCCGCCACCGGGACGGTTCGTGTCGGTGGTGTGTTGGATGGCGGCACCGACATCTCTGCGAACTTCTTTTCCACCACCGTCTCCACGGCTTTGCCGATAAGCTCCGAGAGCTGCAAGAGGAAAGACTCATTAAATGAACCACCAGTAGTTGGCACAGATCTACCGAGTGGGGGCGGCGTAGCGCCTGGCGTGGCCGTTGCCGGCGGTGCTGTCTCTTCTGGCCCCATCGTCGACGTATCTGTCGACCTGGGCATTCCCCACGGCGCAGCGGAACTAGGGGTTCTGCTGAGCTCTCCCACCAATTTCCTCCGTAAACCGTCTGAAGCCATAAAATAAAAGGAAAACCTCACGCCTTAGCTTGATCTCCTTCCCACAGACGGCGCCAATTATTTCAACCCAAAAAATAACCAACGTTGAGGACGCCTGAAACCTTGAACACCTTCCTGATCTGCACCACAAACATAAGTTTGAAACGACCACCAGTGATTTTCTGGTGGAAACCTCTCCGATGCTTAAGTCAGTAAGCGTTTGAGGTGTTTTCCAGAAAGAAAGCAAGAATGCTCAAGAGAATGACACACCTCTCTCAGCCTTGGGGCTGAGATATTTATAGCTTTTCCTAGTGGGGACCCCAGCCGGGATCTCAGGAGCACATGCCGCGAATCTCGGACCGTTGTGCAACTGATTCTGACAGGTGGTCCCAATTGTCTCTCCCTGGGGGAGTCTGAGAAACAGGTCTTCCTTGTTCCAGGTATTCCTTCACTCCGCATTATCTCAGCTCTGAGATTCCAGCAGAATTCAAGGAACCAGACCTGTCATTATCCATCTCTTCTTGCCTTTTATGTTCCTGCTTTTCAACAGATCAAATCTTGCAATAGTGAGGATGAGCTCTATTTCTTAGAGGACTCAACCAGGTCTGCCACCCAAACCAGGCTAAACGTTAGTCCCCGAAACTTTAGTTCGGCATAATCCTCAAGCTTTTAGTGATCTCTTCAAGATAGCTAAGTTAAGGAGGGATCCCAGGCGATAACCACTTCTTCTTGACATTCCTGATGCCATTAGGAGGGTTATTTAGATCTTTTTCAAAGACAGAGCTGTTCTAGCCCTCCCTTAATTTATCTAAATACTCTGAGTCAGAGATACCCCAAACCAAGTCTGGTGTATATGTAGCCCTATCAGCAGTGTTCTTTGAACACGTATATCCTTGCAAGGAAAGGAATGAGATCTCTAATAAGAGAACTCGTGAAGATAAACCACTTGCAGTACAAGATGGTGATGATGGTGAACTTATACGAAGCAAGAGGACTGAGATTGTAAAGAAGTTTGGTCCGGAGTTCATGATCTATATGTTAGATAACGAACCTCGTTCCATTCAAGAAGCCTTGTCTAGTCCTGATGCTCCTATGTGGAAGGAAGCTATAAATTCGGAGATTGATTCTATCATGTAGAATCATACATGGAAATTGGCGGATCTTCCTCAAGGAACTAAACCCCTTGGATGCAAGTGGGTTCTAAGGAAGAAGTATAGAGCTAATGGCTCAATCGATAAGTATAAATCAAGGCTAGTTGCTAAAGGCTTTAAACAAAGAGAAGGATACGACTTCTTCGATACCTATTCACCTGTAACAAGAATTACCTCGATTAGAGTGGTTTTGGCAATTGCTGCGATGCATAATCTTGGAATTCATCAAATGGATGTGAAAACAGCATTTTTGAATGGTGAGCTAGATGAAGAGATTTATATGGAACAGCCTGAAGGGTTTGTAGTTCCAGGTCAAGAGAACAAGGTGTGTAGACTTGTTAAATCGTTGTATGGGTTGAAACAAGCAACAAAGTAGTGGCACATCGATACTGTGATGTTGGTCAATGGCTTTCGCATTAATGAATGTGATAAATGTGTTTATATGAAAAACACACCTAACTCTTTTGTCATTGTTTGTCTTTACATCGATGACATGTTGATATTGAGTAACTCAAGTGATGTGATCACAAACACCAAAAACATGTTGAAAGACAAATTTGATATGAAGGATATGGGGTTAGACGATGTGATTCTTGGGATCAAGATCATAAGGAATTCGGATGGCATAGACAACTTTGATATGAAGGATATGGGGTTAGCCGACGTGATTCTTGGGATCAATCGCAAAGGCTTATAGTGAAATGTATAACGGTAAGTCGCGACATATCAGTCGAAGATATAATACCGTTAGAGAATTGACCTCAAGAGGTATAATTTCCGTTGACTATGTGAAGTCGAAGGAGAATTTAGCGGATCCATTTACGAAGAGTATAAACCGAGATCAATTCTACGCTATGCTAGAGGGAATGGGCTTAAAATCCACACAAAAGAATGGTCTTTAGTGGAAACCCAATCATGATGACTGGAGATCCCAAGAACTTGGTTTAATGGGAAAAACCAAACTTTGGACTGTTCTATTCCTGAACACTTGGTACCTAGCCATGAGCTAAACCTATTTCCCTAGAGAGCATATCTAAGTGATATCCTGATGACCGTGGCATAGGGTAAGTCTTAGACTTTTAATGACGATCTATACCTATAAAGGTGAAGTATAGCAGGATACTTCTGATAGACAAGGTCACTTATTTAAGTGTAGAGGAGTGGTCGCCTAGCCCGAAGCACTTACGAATCCAAGAGTGTACCAAGGCCAAAATGGACACAACTTAGAACTTGCATAATTGGTGTAAGCGTTATTATATGGAGTATTATTGTCTCGGTAGGCCTTGGACTCGAAATAGTTTAATGACACTGTCAACTAGGTCGTGGGGTTTATCCGATGGTACTTCACTATGGAAGGTTCAAAGTCGCAAGCTACTTCTCCAGATGTAATAACTTTTCATGTGGAAACTGAGCAATTGAGTCACATGCATCATGACATTGATTTGCACTCATGTGGGGGATTGTTGGGGATTTGGATAATTAGGAAGTTATTTTTTGGTAACTTTGGTCCAATATTCCAAGTATGAAAAGTTCGTTATTTCCAAAAATGAGCTTCATATTCTTAATATACGTTGCGAGTAGGTGGATATGGTACATTTACTTTCACTGAGTAATCAATGTTCAAAGTTGGACATTTGATAAGTGAATTTGGAAGTTGAAAAGGGAGTGAGATTTCCATTTGGTATATGGAAAGTCCCACATTGGAAGGAGACCCATTTGTGAATGATTTTATTAAATGAAGTGAAATGGACATTGGTTACAAGTTGAGTGGGGTTGTGAACCCCCACACGCGAGCCACCACACCCCCCCCCCCCCCCGGCACGGCTCGGTCTCGGGCCC
>BMAC01000070.1:2038439-2051280 GCA_014905375.1 Phtheirospermum japonicum
TGTAACCTCCCAGATGGCAACCCTATAAAAGGGTGAGAAGCTCCAGTTCACTTTTTACTTTCCATACACGAATAGCACCTGGAACACCTGAAAAGTAACAAACATACACTGCATATTGCTTCTGGTTTTTTCTTTCTTTCATAACTCAGTCCAGTTTCTTTTAGTTCGCCGGAGCTCTGGTTTCTAACAGTGCTGTTAAACCAGAGACGAAAAGTCATTTTACCTTTGGGGACGAATTGCCTAAACCGAAGAGCACTACCGGGGCAATATCGTCTTGCGAGAAGAGATTTTCTCGACTCGACTCTAATTATTGTTTTCTGTTTTTCTGATCTCTTTTCCAGTTTTGTGTTATTTAGTTACTTACCTGTTCGTGCTCTACTCAGAGTTGTAATAGTTTATAACAAGCATTACATGTTTTATTTTTGTTTTTTTTTTCCTTTTTTGATAAAATACATATCTGAAATTTTAGATCTCGAAAAGTCAATTAATATGATATATAATTTTATCTAAAACTAATAGCAAACAAAAAATTTATGATGTTTTTAATATTAAGCTTTGTTTTCAATAATCTATATAATATGAGTTTGTGGTGATAGATTAGTTCTTAAGTTCTCAGAAGATTAACCCACTAGCATGCATATTATTATAGGAAAATTCTATGGTGCCCCCCAAGATACCATACCCCATGTATTTTAAGTCATTAGATCTTTCCACTAAATAAAAACTAAAATGATCTAATAGTTAAAAAACATGGGGTATGGTACCTTTGGGGGTACTGTAGAACTTCCCATTATTATATTTATATATATACATATGTGTGTGTGTGTGTTTTCTAGTTGCTGGGCTCAACTCTTATCGGCCTATTGTGAAAAGTCCTACAAAATTAAACAGAGATATGCAGCTACTTATATATAGGTACATTATTTCATTTGATTTTTTATATTTTATTTTTCCTTTTTTACATTTGAAAATTGAAGCAATAACATGGGAGAGAAGCAACTACGTTCGGGGTGGGCACATTATTTGTATATGTCCTCCTAATGTTTTTCCCATCTTCGCTTGCAACAGCTTCGTCAATCAATTTTTTCCATGTTTTTTGACATCTTGTTGGTAGCCCTAGTGAACTTGTACATGCCATATTGAACTATTTGGGTCAAAACAAAATCGCAGGGATCCATGGCATGCCTGATATGACCAACTCTATCAAATAGCAACTTAGATGTCCTCACAATGTTTTTCCATCGCTTTAAAACATTGTGAGGACATCTAAGTTGTTATTTGATGGAGTTGGTCATAACAGACATGCCAGATCCATGTGATTTGGTTTAAAATAGTTCAATATGGTCTGTACAAGTTCACTAGGACTTCATCTGAAGATGTGTTCCAACAAAGCCCCTTACAAGATCTTGGCAGGTAAACTAATGCTTTATTTAAGGAAAAAATCAATTTTACTCCCACAACTTTGGAAAAGTATAGTCCCAATGAATTTGAATTAATCCAAATTAGTCTCACAATTCACGGTATTTATCAGTTTGGGGTTGCAATAGCAATAAATTTTAAAGAATGGGTAAAATATATAGTAATAAAAATATTAAAGAATCAGAATTTTTTTAAAATAAATCTGGAAAACTAATCAAATTAATATATATGAAAGTACATACATAAATCGTAATAATTAGTGAACTGATCCGTTCATTTAAGATGAAATAAAAAATGGGAAATGTTATAAAATGATAGGGCCATATTGGTCAGGCCTGGATTGAGGTAGACCTGAAATCGGTAGCAGATAAGAAGGGACGAATTGGCGTGAAGGAAGAATGGTCAGAGCTCTTTCGGAGAAAATGGACTCCGGGACAGACCTACTTGAGGTTTGGACTAAAAAGACAAGTAGGGACCACTTGTCAGAAATCGCTAACTGAATGGCCCTTAATTCAGGGACCGTGTTCCCGAGATTTCGGACTAGGGGGTCCCCCCACCAGGAAGGACCCATGTATGTGCCTGACAGACCTGGAATAAGAAAGAAGACGACACCGAAAACAATCAGAACCAGAGTGGATCTAAACAGACCTGGCCACCAGCTTATCCAAGAGGGAACAAGTGGGACCACTTGTTCCGAATATGTTTCATAAAATGGCCCATGGTTTGCGGCACGTGTTCCCGAGATCCCGGCTGGGGTCCCCACCGGGATAAGATATAAATACCCCAACTTGGGGGCAGTGAGAGGTATGTTCATACAAGCATTCCTTCTTATTTTTTCTGAAAAACACCTCATCGCTTACTAACTTAAGCATCGGAGAGGTTTCCACCGAAAAACTACCGGTGGTCCTTTCTAACCTTTGCTTGTGGTGTAGGTTTTGGAAGCTTGTGGGTTCCCAGGTCTCATTTAGGGGGCTAATTATTTCAGGTCGAAACAATTGGCGCCGTCTGTGGGAAGTCGATCGAGCTAAGGCGTGAGGATGACTTCAGACGGTTGGAAGCGAAATTTGATAGGGGAGTTGGGTGGCACTCCGAGTTCCGCCGTGCATACTCACGCACAACAGGCACCAGGCTCATCATCGATACCTGAGACAGCGGGATCGGCCATGGCAGCTCCGCCGAGTTCCACATCACCGCCTCCGAGGGGGCCTACGGTAGATGGGGGTGTCTCTCTCAATGAATCGCTTCTGACACAACTGTCAGAATTGATAGGCAAAACTGTGGAGGCGGCGGTCGAGAAAAAATTTGCGGAAATGGCACCGCTGCCGACGCGGACAACCCTGGCGGCAGAAACGGAGCCGTTGCACGCTCGGCGTACGGAGCGAGTCCACCAGCCAGATAGAGAAGAGCATCTTGCCACGTCTGATGGTGACACAGCCAGCCAGGTTAATCCCGGCCTCGCTGAGCAAATGCAGAGCCTGCAGAAAGAGGTGCGCGAATTTAGAAAAAAAATGGTGGGTGCAGCGGCACCGCCGGCACGGCGAGGCACCCCATTTACGGAGGAAGTCATGAGCGATGATGTCCCAGTGTCTTATCGGTCCTTGGGTTTTGAATATAACGGGATGACGGATCCAGCAGACCACCTCAACCGTTTCGAGATAGCAGCGGCGTTGCATAAATTTTCTGATTCGGTTATGTGTCGGGTCTTCCCAATAACCTTTACCAAATCGGCACAGCTCTGGTTCAGCCAATTGCCGCCGAGATCCATCAGCAATTTTGATGAATTCAGCTCGGCCTTCCTACATCAGTTCACGAGTTGTAGGAAGTATCAAAAGATGCCGCTCGAGCTCTTTAGTTTAAAGCATAAAGAGAATGAGAGTCTACGTGCTTACATCAATAGGTTCACAACAACAAAGCTGGAAGTGCCCTCGGCATCAAAAGAGATGCTTGTAAACGCTCTGGCGCAAGGTTTGAGGAAGGGAGAGTTCTTCCAGTCCCTGGTGGTAAGACCAGCATTGAAGTTTGGAGAACTCCTGGAGAGAGCCGAGAAGTACATCCACTTAGAGGAGCTCTGAAGCTCAAGGATGAAGGCGAGAGGAGAAGAGAGAGGTATGACAGGGATGACAGGGTGGCGACAAAAAAGCCCAGACCAGATCTGCCAATGGGTAGGTCTCGTTTTGATAAATATACCCCCCTGGCGACACCTCCGGGCGAAATTTTGCAGGCAATAGAGCGTCACCCAGAGCTCAAGTGGCCCAAAACTTACTCGCAGAAGCCAAGAAAAGAAAGGTTGGATCGCTTTTGTCGCTTCCATAATGAATATGGACATAATACAGATGAATGCACGCATTTGAAGGACGAGCTGGAGAGAATGGTCCAGGCTGGACATCTAAAAGAATATGTTGGTGCAAAGAGAAGTGATACCAGGCCCGGACATCACAATGTGGACCGCTTCCCACAAGGCAAGAATGGTCGGGCGGATATTCAGGACAGAGGAAGAGCTGGATCGAGAAGACCTGACCAAGCCCATGTTGTTCATGGTGAAATACAAATGATAACGGGAGGAGAGTTGGATGAGCACTCTAAAAGAACTCAACACAGTTATGTTAGGGCTGCTAAAGACCTGATCCGAACGCCCCGAGAGGTGGGACAAGTAGCGGCCACGCCTAACATTTGCTTTGGATCGGAGGATAGCGATGGCATTCTCGCTCCACACATGGATGCTTTGGTGATAACAGCTACTATTACCAATTATAACGTTCGTCGAATTTTCGTGGACACAGGATCTTCTGCAGATATTCTATTTCTAAACTGTTTTACGAAATTAAAGTTGAATGTTGAACTTGAAGAGGTAACCACCTCCCTGGTAGGGTTCGTGGGAGGTGCTCTAAAACCTTTGGGAGCGGTGAGACTCCTTGTAACCCTGGGGGAAGAACCATATAGGGTGACACGGATGGTGCGTTTCCTGGTGGTAGACGCACCATCCTCGTATAATGTTATGTTGGGTCGGCCCTCTTTGAGCCAGTTCCAGGCCGTCATCTCGGTTTTCCACATGAAAATGAAGTTTCCCACGGAAGATGGAACCGGCGAGGTAAGGGGAGACCAGTATGCCGCGCGTCAAACATATGTGGATTGCATACGGCGGAATGAGGAGGAGAGGATGAGCAAAAGGGCTCGGACGGAGCAGCCACAGATAGAATTAACAAGACGGGAGGAGGGGTTGATGATAGTAGAAGTCGTTCCAGGCGATGCAAGTAGGACTCTGTGGGTGGGCACGACGCTTAGTCCTGAAGTACTGACAGACCTGGTGGCTTTGTTAAGAGAGAGTGCAGATATCTTTGCGTGGTCCCCTCAAGACCTAGTGGGAATAGACCCTGAAGTTGCTGAGCATCACCTCAATATCCACTCCGACATAAAACCGGTTAAACAGAAGAAACAAAATTTTGGGCCAGAGAAGGAGGCCATCATAGAAGCAGAAGTAGAAAAGCTCCTGAAAGCTGGACACATTCAGTAGATATAATTCCCATAATGGCTCTCCAATGCAGTGATGGTCCCGAAAACAGAAGATTGGCGGATGTGCATTGATTTTCGAGACCTGAATCGCGCCTGCCCGAAAGATCACTACCCATTACCAAGAATTGACCAGCTTGTGGACTCCACTTCCGGCTGCGAGCTTTTGAGCATGATGGACGCCTCGCAAGGATACCATCAGATTAGATTGGCTAAAGAGGACTGGAAGCGTGTTAGCTTTATAACTCCAAAGGGAACGTATTGCTATGTGGTCATGCCTTTCGGCCTTAAAAATGCAGGCGCTACCTATCAGCGATTGGTGGACAAAATGTTCAAAAATCAGCTCGGTCGGAATATGGAGGTATATGTGGACGATATGTTAGTCAAAAGCATAAAAGCAACGTCACATGTGCAGGATCTACGGGAGACCTTCAACACTTTGCGACGGTACAAAATGAGGCTTAACCCAAAGAAATGCATGTTTGGAGTCAGGGCTGGAAAATTTTTGGGCTATATGGTCACGYAAAATGGRATTGAAGCTAARCCTGAAAAGGTAAAGGCTATCATGGAGATGAMCGCACCTCGGAATGTGAAAGAGATGCAATGTCTGGCAGGACGAATCAATGCTTTGAGCAGGTTTATGTCAAGGTCTGCCGAGAAAAGCTTACCATTTTTTCAGGCCTTAAGGAAGAGGGCCAGGTTCCAATGGAATGATGAGTGTGAGGAAGCTTTCCGATCGCTGAAAGAGTATTTGTCCAGCATGACCTTACTCACTAAACCCATCCAAGGAGAGCCTTTGATACTATATCTATCTGTGGGACAGAAAGCGATCAGCTCTGTCCTAATCAGGGAAGATGGTAAGATACAAAGACCAGTATATTTTTGGAGCAAGGTCTTGCACGAGGCAGAAGTGAGGTATGTGGAGGTGGAAAGGGCAATGCTAGCCCTAGTAGGAACTGCAAGGAAATTACGACCGTATTTCCTTTCTCATACAATTATTGTGCGAACCAATCTACCATTAAAAAATATAATGGATAAGCCAGAAGCATCAGGGAGYCTGGTCAAGTGMATCATAGAMTTGAGTGAGTTTGATATTGRGTTTGAGCCCAGAYCAGCGATTAAAGCTCAAGCTCTAGCTGATTTTATGCAAGAAATGGCTGGTCCCCTGGATGAGCTGAAGGAGTGGACAGTTTTCACTGACGGGTCTGTATGCAATCAGGGCTGCGGGGCTGGAATTGTCCTGATAGACCCAACGGGCGTATCTGTCGAATTCGCTGTCCGATTAGATCCTACGTTTTCTAACAATGTCGCCGAATACGAGGCCCTTCTGAGAGGGATTCAAATGGCAAWGGATCTAGGAGCGGAGCGATTAAGCGCCAAGGTCGACTCGRAACTCGTRTGTAAARAAATTAGTGGGGAATTTGAGACAAGAGAGGAAAGRATGCAGAAGTATCTAGCAAGGTTCAGAGTGCTAGCCAAGGAAATGAAAGAATTAACTGTTACTCAGATCCCCAGAGAAGAAAACGGCCGCGCGGACTTCTTAGCAAAAGTAGCAAGTTCGGCCACGGATTGTTATGAACGAACGATCACCTTGTTAAAGGCYGAAGGGGAGTTCGGGGTCYAGCAGATCTGCACGGTTGCCGAGGAGGACGATTGGCYTTTTGCCATAAAAAAATACCTTGAACAGCAGGTCTTYCCAGAAGAGAAGAGAGAAGCGGTAAAAGTGCYGAARAGGTCTGCCCGATTTTMCCTAGTTAAGGGAGAATTGTTCAAAAYAGGATTTGGTCAGCCTCTTTTGCGATGCTTAACACAAACGGAAGGAGCTATGGTGCTGAAGGAGATACACGAAGGATGTTGTGGCAACCACATGGGGYCTAGAYCTCTGGCCAKCAAGGTATTAAGAGCCGGCTATTTCTGGCCTTCTCTGAGGAAGGAAGCCGAAGACTTTGTCAGAAAATGTGAMAAATGCCAGAAATTGGCCCCGCTAATCCACAGACCGGCGGAAGAACTCATGGTTATGAGCTCCCCCTGTCCTTTRGCGAAATGGGGRATTGATTTGGTTGGCCCGTTCCCGATGGCCCCAGCCCAGAAAAGGTTTTTGATTGTAGCTATTGACTATTTTAGCAAGTGGGTTGAAGCAGAGGCTCTCGCTAGAATAACCGAGGAGGCAGTGATGGGTTTCATTTGGAAAAATGTGGTCTGTCGCTTCGGTATACCAAGAATGTTGGTATCAGACAATGGGACTCAATTCGTTGGAGCCAAGATAAAGGCCTGGTGTGCTAAGATGAACATTCAGCAACACTTCGCAGCTGTATACCACCCTCAAGCGAATGGTCAGGTCGAAGTAACTAACCGCATTTTAGTCCAAGGAATTAAGTCACGGCTGGACAGGTCTGGAGGAAAATGGGTGGAAGAGCTGAGCTCTGTGCTTTGGGCGTACCGTACGAATCCAAAAGAGAGTACGGGTGAAATCCCCTTTTATTTAGTGTACGGTATGGATGATGTAGTGCCCACAGAGGTCAGTCTTAAGACCCATCGGATCCAGAATTTTGATGAAGGGCAGAATGAGCTATTGAGGCAGGACGCTTTAGACCTGATTGAGGAGAAAAGAGAACAGGCTGTGTTACGAATGGAACATATTAAAGGAAGGGTGAAAGCGGCATATGATAAAACCGTGGTCAAGCGGCAATTTCGAGTAGGAGATCTAGTCCTTCGACGATCCGACCTAGGACAGACGAAGGGGAAGTTAGAAAAGTCTTGGCAACGGCCGTTGAGAGTCGCCCAGATCTTGCCTGGCGGTGCTTACAGGCTGGAAGAGCTGGATGGCACGGCACTACCCCGCACTTGGAACATTGCCAATTTAAGAAAGTTTTACACTTAATTGTAATGACTTTATGTTTGTGTAGGTTGAGTAGATTTACAGCTGAGATTATGGTTCACAATAGGAAGAAAGCAATGAGACACATTCAGATTATTAACGAAAGCGCTTATTAATAATTAAAAGAACTCCCAGCAGAAAATACAAAAGCAAACATTCTCACAAGAATATTCGCAGTCATAAGGACACAAATTACAATCATGAGAAAAAGCGAAAACACAACCTTAGGATGGGGGTGTAGAATCGAGAAGTTGACGGAGCCGCTTAATCTCGTCCTCGTGTTCCAAAAGCCGAACACGAAATCGGTCTGACACCTCCAACGCGATGTCCCAATCGACATGCAGCTCCGCGTTCTCCCTCTTCAAGCCAGCAATGATTTTCTCGAGGCGTTGTCGTTAATTATGGAATTCTGATTTCTTCTCAGCCAATTTCTCCGTACGTTCTTGCAGCTGATCCTGCAATTTGGCAATTTCTGCCTTCAGACGACCTTTCTTCTGAAGTAGGCGGATATGCTCCTCATGTGAAAAGACGTTGGGGGATGACGAAGACGCCATTATGCATGGAAAAGAAGCTAGCGAGGGCACCATTATATAGGAGAAGAAAAGGCGGGAAATCGTTTTGGCTTGACACGCTAAGGCGGGAAATCACTTTGACTTGGCGCGCAGAGGGCTTGGAAAAGGCGGGAAACTAAATTAGATTTTGGCGCGCAAAAAAGAGCCAGGATTGGCTAAGGGCGGCTGCCCATGATTTTGCCTGACCTGATGGTCAGTCAGCTAGGATTGGCTAAGGGCGTCTGCTCCTGACTTTGCCTGACCTGATCGTCAGTTTCAGCCAGGATTGGCTAAGGGTGGCTACCCATGATTTTGCCTGACCTGATGGTCAGTCAGCCAGGATTGGCTAAGGGTGGCTGCCCATAGATTTGCCTGATCTGATTGTCAGTTTCAGCCAGGAGTGGCTAAGGGCGACTGCCCATGATTTTGCCTGACCTGATTGTCAGTATAAGCCAGAACTGGCTAAGGGTGGATGCCCACGATATGACCTGACCTGATTGTCAGTATAAGCCAGAACTGGCTAAGGGCGGATGCCCACGATATGACCTGACCTGATTGTCAGTATAAGCCGAGATTGGCCGATAAAACTAACCAGGATAAGGTTAGGGCTGATTGAGGAAGAACGCCCTAGACTGTCCCAATCTGGGAAACAGTCTAAGCTGGGAATAGACTAAGGATGAATATCCCTAGCGTCTCTAACTCTTTTGTCAGGCCTGCTTGGCAGTATAAACCAGGTCTGGCCCAAAACAAATCTCCTTAATCTTTTTTCACCTACATCTCTCTTGGCAGAAATAGGCTCTCAGATCATTACAAACACAAATGTGTCTTGAAAATCGCATCTATGAGTTCAGAACTAATATGAATTCAGAATCGCTAGAAATAGAGAGAATAAACGTTGCAAGACTTCCTGAGATATATGAACAAGCGGATAAAAACATACAGGGAAATCATACTCTTTCCCATTCCATTGAGCATACGAGGATACAAACAAATTTCTGAGCCAACATTTTCAGTACAGAAATTAAAGAAGCAATAAAACATAGGGTTTATCATGGAGAGGATCTCCGGTCTACGGCCAAGGCTCGGCGAATGCGCCAGAGCTCACGCTCTGTCTCGTGAAAACGGCGGCGATACCTGTCGGAACGATCAGAGAGTGCCTGCGCCTCGCCGGCAGCGAGAGTCAAGCGATGCACTGATTCAATCAGATCCGCTTTKTCRTCTTGAAGCTGGCMATTAAKCTGCCYGAGCTCAGCCCATTCCCTCTTGTAAAAGCGTTTCTTCTGTCGCTTCCTCTCCAGAAAACGGTACAGAGAGCCAATCTTCTCTTTCAAAGAAACAATTTGATCAAAGAGTTTGAACTTTTCGACCACAAGGGCGATGTTCTTATGCCTTACGGTACTGAGTTCTTCAATGAGAGGAGAAGAAGCCATGACAGATAATTGAGGGGGTCACAAGGAAGGGGGCGGAAATTAAGAAATTATGGAAATACAAGTAAGAATTTAAAGAAAGACAGGCACGTGACAAGAGAATCAACAAGTACTAGGGTTTCCGGATATTAAGGAAACCCTAGGTAACGCAAGGGTCATTACACGACAAGAAAACAAAAACGAAGAATCCATTAATAAGAAGTCAATAATTATTCATTATTACAATTTTTCAGAACACACAGTCAGACCAGCCACGCAGGCATCCTACAGGTCTGCTGGGAAATAAAATGATTTGCCCAGGTTAAGGCTCGGCATCCATCTCTATCCCAAGCCCTATTGACAATTGCTCTACAGCATCCCCTGACAGACCTCCAGGAGAAGCACCTCCAGGCAGCTCACACTAGTGGAAAAAAGTTGATTGGTGGCGCTTCATAAGTGACGGTTGAAAGAGGAACCGCTGCAAAAAGTGAAATGGCAGCGCTTATTCGTAAAGAAGCGTTGCTTATGAAAAAAGAAATTAAAAAAAATTCATCCGGGTGGCGGTTCTATAAAATAACCGCCACCAATAATGATTTTGGGCAGCGCTTACTTGGAGAAGCGCTGCCAATAAAAACACCGGGTGGCGGTTCTATAATATAACCGCCACCAATAATTAAATCGGGCAGTGCTTATTAAAGAAGCGCTGCCAATAAAAATGGCGGTGGCGGTTCTATAATATAACCGCTGCAAAAAGTGAAATCGGGCAGCGCTTATTTAAGAAAGCGCTGCCAATAAAACTGAGAATATCTACCTTCAATTTTCATAACACATGAACCACCCAGCCAATTCAAAGCCCACGACCAATTTCCATAACCCATGAASRCGAGGAATATCTACCTTCAATTTTCAAAACCCAMATTTTCTGCCCACCGGCTGCACCCCCACYTCTTGGTGGTCGGCCAAACCCATCATCTTTCAACCATAGACGCGACGCCCGGCTTCTAATCATCATCTTACCAACATCAAACACTGACTCAAGCATAAACRCCCCATTAATATCTCCATTTGAGAATTAATCCCAAATTCAACACAAACCCAAAATCAACTAATTGATTGAGCCCCAAATCAAARGATTTCACAAACCTCGTCAAAATRCCCAAATCAGAAATCGGCCACTGCACTTCTTCCTTTATCAAATCGATCGGCCACATCTCCTCCTCCCTGATTAATTAATGGCGGTGGCGGCAATCGACAAACGGAGGCAAGGATGGTGGCACACAGTGGGGGCAGCACATTGAATGCGCGGCTGGTCTGGTTCAAGGTGAGGGTTGCTTCGGACTTCGTCGGTGACCAGCGGCTGGAAGTGCAGGCGCCGTGCCGTTTGGCAGACGACGGCAATGGAGAGGGCGGCGTCGGCAGTTGGGTCCGGTCTCAACTCATGGGCCCTAAAATGGGCTGAGTGTTCATGGCGTCTCGACGGCCGCAAGGCTAAGGTTTCTCTCGGCAGTTGGGTCTGGTCTCAACTCGTGGGACCCTGTAATACCTACCGACGCGCGTCGTTGCCGGAGGTTTTCCACCATCACCGATTTCGTTCTTGGAGAAGAAATTGGCCYGCGAATTGGATTTTCATATTTTGATGTATGTGGAAAAGGAAAGGGATAAGAAACGGGTAAGGAAAAAAGAAAAGGAAATATTTTCATATTTCGTTCTCGGGATGCAAGGTTGCTGATGGATATGGCACTATGCTGGTAATATTTCTTTGAACGCTTGAGAATAATGCTATGAAATAAATTTATTTTATTTAATAATCTGTTTATTGGATGTCAATGTGTGTTTAATGCGTTAAGAATGGTTCTGTGTGCATAAAAATAACACCCGTGGTATAAGTTCTATCTATATATTGCCAACTCTTATTTGATCCGATTGCAGTTTATTGGAACTGAGGGAATACCCCAAATGATTTTAATGTTATTTTGATTTGTTTCCTCGAATGAACTAACAACTAGCACTAGTTTGATGTGTGCCAGCACTAGTTGGATGGGAGCCTTCTTAGGTACTAACAACCATTATTAGTTTTTTAGGTGTAGTGGAAGTTTTGATCATTTAAGTTGTATTTCAATTAAATAAGATATATTTGACTAAATGGAATAAAATAATTTTTATTAGAGTATTTGACAATTAATGGTAATGGGAATATAGTAAACGAAGATTTTTTCTAATATTAACCCCTGGGTTGGTAAATTGGTTTCCATTCTTCTCAGAGTTTGGTGAATAAAATGGTTACGTCGCCTATTTTCAGGCCATTTTATATTCTAATAATTTTACAAATTGTCATTTTCTGATTGAAAAAGGAAAACCACTTAATTGCCTTGGTCCATTACTCCCAATATAAGGCCCTCGCCAACCCCAAAAGCTAGGCCTTGTTCCAACAAACACACTCTCATGCACAAAATAAGCTCACACGCACTGAATTGAATGTGTTTGTTTGAAGATATTGTCACTTGAAGGTCTGGAAGCCCATAATCTCAGTTTTATTCATTGTAAGTTTTCTTAATTAATTATGCAAGCAGCTTAATTTCATGTATTCTTTTGTTTCTCTATTATTCATTTATGTTTTCATGAATAGCAGGGACCAGAAAGATATTTTGATTTTTTTTAATTTAAGGATTAAAGAACCTAATTCGACATGAAAAGGATATAATATTTACTAGCATTTAGCACAATATTTTTTTAAAAGACCAGGTTAACTTGATTCATAATTTTGTTTTGTCTATCAGACAAAATTAATAGGGTCTTTCGTTTAAATTATTGATTTTGATCATCAGCTTGAATTGAGAGAAGTTTGGTTTATTTACTTTTTATTTATTTTACTGATTAAATTAATAAAAACTGATTAGCAACAGTTTGAATATTAATGATCCCACCAAAAGGTGCAATTTGAGCCTTCTATTGCAATCCTGTATTGCATCTTGCATAGTTAATGTATAGAATATACATTTAAAGAAATATTTTATATACATAATATAATATTCGATATATTTTACCATGAAATTCAAGTTGAAAAACTTGTCCGCAATTTG
>BMAC01000070.1:2070013-2080889 GCA_014905375.1 Phtheirospermum japonicum
GGCTAGTCTAAATCTCTTATCTCAGCGTTATCGTGTCGTCCTTTTAGTTGAGTTTTTAGTCGATCTAATGCATTAACTTCTTGAATCATATGGATGCATTAGTAATTAAGTCATCGGGTAATTAGCTTTTCCTTGTCTACGTCTAGATTAGATTTTGCTTGAGGACAAGCAAAAAGCTAAGTGTGGGGGAATTGATTTGTACATATTTTTATGTGATTTTTGTATATTTTTGCATCATGTGTTATGTGCTTTTACGTGTTTTAGATTTATCTTTTTATCGTTTTTCTTCCTTTTGATGTTTTTCGTCTCGTTTGGTGTTTAATGTATTTTTACTTTATTTTATATGAAATAATCTAATTTTGTTTTATTTTGGTGTTATAGCTCGAAAAGACGAAGATTGGATAAGCAATGTGCTGTGCTGACACTGGGTACTAGTCTGACACTGGGTTACCCAGTGTCCGAGTCATGCCGACACTAGCTGCCACAGCTTGACTCGCGTCGATTGACGCACCGTCGACGCAAATGTTCTATTGTGTCGATCCTGGCTCACGTCGATCGACGCACTGCTTGTCGACGCGTGCAGCCTGGCTCGCGTCGACTGACGCACCGTCGACGCAAATGTTCTGTTGCGTCGATCCTAGCTCCGTCGATCGACGCACTGCCTGGTCGACGCGTGCATCCTGGCTCGCGTCGACTGACGCACCATCGACGCATCGTCGATGCTCCGGCAGTTTGAGCGGTTATTTTCGAAAAATCTATAAAAGCTGGTGGTTTTCTTCATTTTCAAGGGCTGGGACGAGGGGGAAAGGTCCAGAACAATGAGAGAACCCTCGGTTCATGCCACCATTTCAATTACGCGCATAATTCGGGTTGAAGAGTCGAAGATTGCATGTTCGGGTCGTCAATTCCTCGTTTATTCTTCGTCTTCATTTTAATTTCTGTATTTTCGTTTTAGTTCTTATATTTCAAACTTTAGATGTTAGATAGATAGTTTGTAGTATGTAGTTAGTTGATAGTTTGAACATCGTTACCTTCATGCTTTCAATTCGTATTTCGCAATCGTTTCTTGATGAATGCTCTCTTTATATTATTTGTTCGTTTATTTTAATACCAATCCTATTACTGTTTGATGGATGAACTTTTGGTGATGCTTTTGAATATGATGATACTTGTTGGTTGAGTTTATTGGTCTAGTGTGCTTGGGGTCGTTTAGAACCATCGGGAGTGACAACCCCGATCGTGGAGACGATTCCGGCGCACTTGACCTTCGTTTTTATTAATCATTTTAAAGCTTTTAATTTTATTGCTCGTAGATATTAGAAAACCTCAAACTTTATTTGATCGTGTGTTTAGTTTATTTTATTTTTGTTTCTTCGTACATAAATTCGAACATCGAAATAGTTTTCGATTAGTCTTCCTTGTGATTCGACTCGAGTCAACTTATCGCCTACAATAGCTCCGTTCTCTTGCGCACGAGCTTTTCATTATTTTAAACGCGAAAAAGTTCGATTCACCGTCCGTCCCATGGCAATAGCTATGACGCACCTCGCCGATCATTAGTGCCTGATTCTTCTCCTGGTCTCTTGTTATCACCATCGCACTCTCCTAGTTTCTTTCCACAATAACTCCCCTCTAATAACTTTAAGGGCTCCACTCATGACACTCGTCATAATGTCATTGTGTGCTAATACTGTACTCGTTCTAGCCACATCGCCACTATCTATTAGAATATCTTTCCACATTTATGTCTGGCCCATCTAAGAGTTAACGTCACTCCACCACTGCACCATCTCCTATCTCATCGTGGGTTCTCGACTCTGAGTTTTTTCCAACCTCCCGGATTTATTTCATCATCAGACCTATGGTGGTTTGGATGACGTCCTCCTAGGGAATAGTATTATGCTTGTCATCTCTCATACCGGTTTCAAATCCCTCTCTCCCAATATTAACCTCTCCTTTATGGCTTCCTAATATAAAATGTAATATCATTTTCGTATCTTAATCTTGTATCAAAATCCCATGCTTGTTGAAATTTTTTTCGCACTCTTTTCCTGTTAAAGATCTTTACACCTATCATATACTCCTATATCAATCCCCTTAAATAAATTCCACCACTAGAGTATTTCCTCTCATATGGCATTATCGTCTAGGTCATCCCTTCACTCAGTTTCTCAAACGCATGCTTGCTTTGGGGCTCCTCGACGACACATCCCCTTTACCATACTTATTTCACTACGATTCTTATCTATGTAATAAGATCCATAAGCTCCCATTTAATGTGTAGTTATGAGTCATTCCCCACTCAATATCATTTACTTAGATGTTTGGGGACTCAGTCTTGTACCATCTCATTATGGCTTTTGTTATTACATTATTCTTATTGATCATTTTCCCATATCTATTTGTCAAATTCCTATGCGCTTAAAATCGGATGTACTTTCTTTCTTTCCCATTTTTCTTGCACTACTAGAAATTTAATCGGTTTCAAACACACAGATGGTGGAAGTGAATACACCTCCCTTGCACCATATTCTCTCATCCCTAGGAATTACTCATAAAATCACCCCGCCTCATACCCCTAAACACAACGGCCTCGCCGAATGTCGTCATTCCAACCTCATGGAAACGAGTCTTACTTTGCTTCATCAAGCTAGCCTCCCCATCACTTTCTGGAATCACGCATTTCAGACTGCCACGTATCTCATCAATAATCTTCATACCCCCACTTTATCCAACAAAAGGCCCTATCTCACTCTCTTCAATTGCTCTCCCACTTACATGACTTTGCACCCCTTTAAATTTCTTTATTATTTATGGCTTCGGCACTACACTAATTCCAAACTTAAACCTCCCTCTCGTACTTGCATGCTTCCTCGTCTATGACACCACTCATTATGTTTATTCTTACTTTGACCCTAGTACAAACAAGTTAACAGACACATTCACATTGGCTACCTCTACTGGCCCCCACCCCGTGTTCCACATCGTCTCCCTCCACACTTCCTCTCCCTCATATTTTTTCACTGCCACATTCATACGCTCGTTGCATCCTCGATATTATGTCACAGACCACCTTCCTCGTGTACTATAGTCTGCACCATCCAACTTGGCTCAGTTCAATCGCTGGTGAGGAACCCTCTAACCCATCATCGCCTACTCCCGTCATCCCCTTGTCTTCCTATACACCCATTATCGCCACTCCAAGGGTCTCCAACCCCCTCACGGCTCCTCTTTCGTCCAGCCCTATTCGACCACTTAATCTTCATCTCATGAAGACGCGGTCTTACAATAACATTTTATGCCTTAATCATCTCGATAATCTTTACTACTCTCCATCTTATCTCGCTTTCTATGGAACCCACTTGTGTTTCCTGGGCCGTTAAGGACCTCGCATGGTGTGACACCATGTTGGCAAAACTCAAGGCTCTCCTTCATAATTGTACCTGGGAACTTACTCTTTCTCCTCCTAATGCTAATTAGTTGGCTGCAAGTAGGTTTTTCGCATCAAACAAAACCTTGATAGCACTGTTTCTTGATATATAAAGCTCATCTCGTCATCAAAGGTTTTCATCAGCAACCTGGCATCAACTTTGATGAAACCTGTAGTCGGGTGTTTAGACCTTCCATAACGTGAATAATTCGTATCTTTCTCTCCCTCTTCCTCAATCATGATTCAACACCATAACGTGAATAATGCTTTCATTCACGACACTCCCCTCTAAAACCATCTTCATGTCTTGACCCCTGGTTTCCGTGATCCCCGATTCTCTCATCATGTGTGTTGTCTCAACAAAGCCATCTAAGGTCTTAAGCAAGCACTTGGTGCGTGGTACACCAAACTTAAGAATTTCTTATCTCTTTTGGTATCACAAATCCTCATTCGAGCTCTTCTCTATTTACTCTCCATTATCAATCCATGATTATGTACTTTATAGTCTTATGTCAATGACCTTCCAGCCACCTGAAATGATCACTCTATTCTTCGCCATTTTATTGATGATTCTCTTTTCATTTTTTTGTTAACGATCTTGGTTGCCTCCACTATTTTCTTGGCGTCGAAGTTGTCTAAACGTCCGCCTTCCTCTTTCTCAATCAACATAAATATATCTACGATCTTCTCACTTGTACCAACATGTTTTACGCCTCTGTCCAAACCCTCCACCCTTTGTCTAATCGATGTTTCTTCTTCCACTGATGTTACAAATTATTGCCAAAATGTTGGTGCTCTTCAATATCTCTCACTCACTCGCCCGGACATCTGCTACATTTTAAATCACCTCTCTTAATTCATGCATCGTCCCTCTTAATTTCACCTCACGGTTGTCAAGCGGGTGCTCTATCTCAAACACACAATCCACCATTTCTTCTTTTCGTGACCCCTCATTATCTCTCACCGCCTTTTCTGACTCCAATTGGGCTGGAAATCCTGATGTTCATTCCTCCATGTCCGCTTATATTATCTACCTCGATAATTGTCTTGTTTCTTGGTCCTCCAAGAAGCAACGCACTATTACACACTCACCTACTGAGGATGAATATTGAGATCTTGCCTCATGCTCGACCGAGATACTCTACCTCACAAATCTCCGCTCAGAATTTTGTACACTTACACTTTTTTGTGACAATCAGAGCGACACCTACTTGTCCACTAATCCCATCTTCAACTACCACATGAAACATATTGTCATTAACTATCACTTTGTTCGTACTCACGTTGCCAACGGCTCTTTTTGTGTCTCCTACATTCCCACCCATGATTAACTTGATGTACTCACCAATTCTCTTCTAAACTCCAAGTTTTGCCTACTACGTTCTAAGATTGACGTCTCTATTGGATCCTCCATCTTGTGGGGGTCTATTGGAATATTTCACGAGATGATGACTAGACCACCAAGACTAATGAGCATGGATAGTTTGTCATTTCATATTCATTATTAATCTTATCTATAGGCCTGTTGTAATTATGGGATGACCCAACTAGCTCGATACCCTAATTGTATTTATACATCGTCCACTATCAATGAAATTATATTTATCTCTATTATCTATTATTTATATTTATATAAACTAGGGTCGTGCAAAGTTGGTTTGAACCTTAAATCTGGACGAGACTGGACCAGTGACTACCGATCCTGTCCATGGTCCTTAAATATTTTAGATTATGGCAGTTTCTGATCCGAATTGGATTGGATTAGTGTTTTTCCCCCCTCACTTGGTTTACATTTTCATATTTGAGTCTTGTGTTCCTTATCTCTCTCTAATTTTTCCACTTATCCATTTTCTTAATCAATAATATTACCAGGCACTTGCATATATTTTTTTGATCGAAATGTAAATAATTCCATTGATCAAAAGTAAGGGCAAGACCACCTAAGTGGTTTACAAAACTCTAAGACAAAAAAAATCCTAAAGAACTTCAACAGGCATATAAATGAGTAAACACATCTAAACGGAATGAGTGCTCCTAACCTGTCTCATGTCCCTAGAATACAAAAGGAAACTAACTAGCCATCCCCAAACAAAATATACATCAAATACAAACACAATTACAAGCATAGCAAGTGAAGGTGAGAAACAATGCTAGCCTGGCTTATGGTCTTGTTTCTTTTTCTTCCTCCTCGTCTTCTTGATGGGTGAAGTCTGCGTCATATGAATATTCAAGAGGTAAATCAGGAATATCATCGGTTGATTGATCCTCAGTTGGCCTCTTACTTGAAGATGTCCCATCCCTTCGACTGGAATCCTGTTCTTTGACTTGATTCTTTTGTTTTCCCTTTTCAGTAGCTTGTGGAGCGTTGATTCTGCAAGGCAAGTTGCTCGAGGTAACTCCCTTAGACTCAGCTTGTCCCTTTCCAGGTGTGGGTGTTATAAACTCGCTCACTGGAGTATCATCAGAGACCTTTGCCTTGCCCTTTGCTTTGGCAATAAAGTCTTGCTGAATACTGGCTCCCATTGCAGCCATGGTTTCCACAAGTCCAGTCGGAATCAAAGGCTTGGCACTGCATTGTGGTGTGCTATTAAATGCTACAACCCTATTTCCTGTTTGTTTATTTGTTTCCAGGAGCAAGCTTAGGAGTAGGTGTCGTGTTCGGGCATCGGGTTGTTGAATGGTCCAAGAGCTTACAAGAAGTGCAAGATTACGGTTTGAAATCATATTCAACCCGTTGCTCACTGATTTTGTCCCTAGGGAGTTGGATTTTAACCGACGAGGGAAGTGTGGCTGCTGCATCAACTTCCACAAGTACTCGTGCTTATGAAACTCTTTCTTTTTGGCGCATGAGAAAATCTGTTGCAATTAGTGTCCAAATTTTGGAAACAATCCTACTAAGGATTTCCTCATTTCAACAATCAAGTGGGAGGCCAGACAAACTTATCCACACCGGGATGAATCGAAAAATATTCATGTCAAATTCAAAACATTGGGGCAAGTTTCTCAGCATAAGGGTCTTCCCAAAGATTAAGTAAGGACCCCATATCAAGACTTGCTCACGGTGCTCGTCTTTTTTGAATTTGAACACAATCCAGCTGGAGTCATGAACAAAATACTTGTATGTGATTTTCCAGGTATTAGAAAGTGTTAAGAGAGCTTGTTTACCAGGAAATATAGAGGTAAAATGACCAGCCAAGCAATATCCCCAAGCTTCTTCAACATTGTCAAGCATAGCCGCATCAATCTTCACCAAATCTCCATCATCGGGGATAAGAAGCAACCTTGTCCCGTTTGAAATTGCCCGATTTCAACCATGGAGACCCAAGATTTTTCCTGGGCTGGTTTAGCAAATTGCGAGCTACTTGCGAGCAGCTCACTAGCAACTCAGGCACATTTTCAGCCTTAGACTATCACATTGTGTGTTTTTATTGTGCAATTTTTTACTCCATTCATATCACAAAGGGCGATCCACTATTCTTTTCATTTAAATGCTTATTTTCTTTATAGACTCCTATTTAATGTTCTTTGATATTAACCATTTATATTCATGACTTTTATTTAATAATATTAAATAAGGGCATAATAAGAGTTTCCGATCATTAAATGTGGTTGTTAATGTATGAAAATTAAAAGTGGGCGAATATCGGAGTAGTAGTCAATTACCAATCGTTCACCAATAGTATTATCTTTGGTGAATCACTTGCAACTAGTATTATTTTGAGGGCAACACTCTTGTTAGGCAGGACTAACGGATCATACGTTAGGCCAAAGTTTCATATCATTACATTATAGTGCAAAAATCAATACATTATAATAATAAAAAAATAATACATCATAGTACAAAAATATTACAATACAAAAATCAATAGATTTATGAAAAACTAATACGTTACAGTACAAAAACCAATATATCACAGTACAAAAACTAATACATTATAATATTGGGTCAGATGGCCTAACGGGTTATGACCCGTTAATTTGGCCTAAGATAAGTGTTTGCCTTATTTTGATAAATCACTTATATGTAGATATATATCACATAAGATTTGCGAATTATCTTTGGAAAGATAGAAAAACTTATACTGAGATACTACTTTTAATGTTGATTTTAATATAATCAAGAGAAAAGGAAAAATGCGATTGAGAGGAATGGTACTGAAAAAATCTGAACACTTTTATAAACGACATATACCAAAAAATATTCTTGAATCACCGAGTAAAGCTACTTCTTTCGAGTAACATTGAAGACCATATGTTTTATATAGTGTTGAAATGCTGCAGAAAGTAGTGTCAATATTTGTGGGCGGGGTTAGCGAATAATGTCAAGGGATATCTTGATTCTTATGGATTTTCAACAATTACTTCTTCAGTTTGATATGATTTATTAAATGAATTCTAACTTGAACGATATATATTTAGTTATTTTTCTAAAAATTGTCGAACTTTATGCTTATCAGAGCAAAAAAAAGGTGGTCCAGGGTTTCGTATGTTATTATACTAGAATATCAAGATTAATTTAGAAGTGTATATTAAATAATTCGATTGATTTTCACCCATTCCTTGTCGGAGAAAGAAAAAGTATCAATTTATCCCATGCTACACTTAAAGTAGTATCCTGAAAATATCAAAGATTGGCATAATATGTTAGCACATTTATCGAAGTTCAATAGCATAATTTTTAAAATAAAATAATGATAGCTAATATGACAATTTTCAAAAGAATAATCAAAATGATTTGGTCAGTTTTTAACAATTGAGCAAAAATAAGACCAGACAATCTAGGGGAATTATCGCTAAACATTAAAAATTGTCAAAACCTAATTTGACTATAAGCAATTTGAATTTGACTCTAAAATAGCTTTACAAACAATAATTTGGAGACAAGAGAGCACTTTAACATTTTTGTTGAATTAAAATTGGAATGGGGTTGGTTAGGAACTTAGGGTAAAGAATATAATTCACATACATATAGAAAATTGGTTAGGGGACCCATCCTGGATCTGCAATGTGTTTCACTTCAATGACATTAACTGACTAATCAACAATTAATTATTGTACATTAAATTTCAAATCTAAATGAATAAAGTTTCATATAACAAGTACCATAATTATCATTCGAGCAAGTTGCACTTTATCCCCCAACCGATTATTATACCCCCACTCGAGTCTCAACATTCTTTCTAAAAATGTTTAATTATTTAATCTAAATATTCGACATTATCATGCTACAAACTATTTGTTCAATTTAACCTATCAAAACAAACCCTAAAGATGTGATCATATTTGCTATTAGACAGTTGCGCTACTTTTTATATTAGTGTTCTGATAATGTTCATTACTTTATTGCTAAAGGTTCGCCACAATTTTAATACCCTTGAGAGTAGTATGCACCTATATTTATATACGCCCAAATAAAGTTTGAAAGTTTTGATATTTTAACACTTACGTTATTAACTCAAGCCGAGTTTTTATATTTTATCGAGCTCGAATAATTTGATTTAATTAACACTTATTTTATTAACTCGAGGCGAGTTTTATATATTATCGAACGGAAAAAAAAAAAAAAAAATTCAAAACACACGTACACAATTATACATATAGTAAAAGATTGTATTATATACCATTCCATCAAGTCACATACTCATTTAAAAGATATATATTTACACCTCATTTGCAATACAAGATGCAACATAAAACTGCAATACAAGATCCAAACTGCTCAAAAAGGGTTCCTCTTCCTATTAGCATTTATGTTTAATGCTTTAAAGTAACTAAAGATCAGAATAAACTGATACAAAAATGTACTTTAATTATGTGCAAATGAATCCTCCCTAATTCTGTCGAAAGGATTAAAAAAAAAAAAGTTTAAAAAGTCCTACATCTATAAATTTATATCGTTACATCGGGAAAAACCCTTCTCTTGAATTCTCAGTCCACAATCAGCGCTCGACAATGGATTAATCGGTACGTTAGCAAAACATTATTCCGGTCCACTTAATGGCCAAGGTGGACGAAATCAAGGATTATTGGAAAACTAATACAAATTTATTAATCACACCATAATCTAGCGTCGTCCATTAGCCCATTGTCTGTGCTGGTGGGTCCCAGACGGCCTCGTTTGCTGGTTCCTTTGGATGAAACCCTGCTTTGGAAGATCATGGAGCTCGACAACTTGTATCGTTCTTTGCTTCTTGGCTGTTAGACGTGTATAAGAATGTCAACTCAGACAAACACCTTAATCGTTATGTATAAGAAACTATAGGGTTAAAATTACAACAAATACCCTTGAGGTTCAGTTTAATTATAAAAAGGGTTAATTACAAAACTACCCCTGAAGTTTGGGTTGAATACATAAAAAATGGAGCTTTTTGAAAATTACAAAAAAAAAATTGAGGTTTGATTCTAAGATATATATATATATATATAAACAAAATTTTTGTTGTAATTAACCCAACACCTATAAAAAGTTCAGCTATATATCTTTCAAAACTATTAGTAGCCTTCTGAAAGATAAGCTTTTTTTTGTTTGCAATTATGGCAAATTTCAGGGGTAATTTACCCAAAGGCCAAAACTACATGATAGTTCAGACTAACCGTTCTCAGCTTCTTGATAGCGTTCTTGCAGTTTCCTCTTAGCAGCCTCTAATTTCGTCCGAACCAAAGCCTCATTGTTACCATTCAACTTCTAGTACAAGAAAAAAATTTACTTCACTAAGATAAAAAGAATCGAATAGTAATTTCAAATAAATATCTTTGTATTTAATAATACTAACCTCCCGTTGAAGGGGGATCGGTTTCTTCTGAATCGTCCCTTTATCAGATTTTTGTTGGACCATAATCTCGTTTTTAGCCTTTAACTGGGAAACCGGTTTAGGTCTTGTGGTCCCATTTTCACAGTTCAGAGGCTTCGGTCTGACGGAGCCACGTTCATCCTTAACAGGCCGATTTGGTTTGCATGGAGGGACTTGTTTTCTCAACATGGGTTCTTGATTTCTTTTATTTTCACCCCTCATGTCGTCGTTTAAGGGCGCGTTTGGATGATCACGAATCTCGCAATTCCGTTTAGGGATGATGATGTCCCTTTTTTCGGGCCTCCACTTTCTGCCATTATCTCGGTTCTTGTTGAATTCCCCACAGTTTTGAGGATCTGTTTTAAGAAAAACGTCCCCCAAAAAAATTAATGTAATTAATTAATCTTTTTTTTTTTGTTTCTTTAGTGGTGGGAAATTCAAATAAAGAACAGAATAGCAAAAAAGCGAGAACAAAAAAGAGCACGAAACCGTGAGAACAGTGAAAAAAACTCACTTCCATCGTCATCCATGCCGTCAAAGAACTTTATTGCAAATCAAGATCGACCAACAAGAGGCATGAAAAAGCTAAGTCAGTATATTTAAACAAAATAGGGATAAATTTTAAATCCAAATCAACAATTAAAAAAAAAAAACA
>BMAC01000071.1:0-35077 GCA_014905375.1 Phtheirospermum japonicum
AGAATTTAAATTGAGCAAATATATGAAAGGATCTGTTTTCTGGTTTGAAGGAGCTCTCTTGGGGAAGAAAGGACCCTCGCAAGTTGCCCTCCTTTTGAAAAGACGTCTGGTTACTTATTCTCCAAAAAAATCTGCTGTTTCAGTCGATCGACTGCAAAAGGAGTCGATCGACTGGCAGTCCGATCGGTCTAAGTAGGCAGTCGATCGACTGCGATGTCAAAACGGCCTGAAGCCCTGGAATCCAGTCGATTTTGAGAGGGCCCAGTCGATCGACAGCAGTCGATCGGCCAAGTAGGCAGTCGATCGACTGCGTCGTCTAAAATGCCAAAAGTCCTGGAATCCAGTCGATTTGGGGGTTCAGTCGATCGACTAGAAGGCAGTCGATCGACTGAACATCCAGTCGGTCGACTGGATTCCTGCGCCCGGCTCGATTTCTCGTTCTTTTCACGTCCGTCGGTTTATCGAGCCTCGTCCGTTGCGCTTCCTTGCTTTGTCCGTCCATTCCCGAGTCGAGTGAAAACGATCCCAAACGAGCGCAGGCCCCGCTTGGACGTCCTACGGCCAAGAGAAAAACGAAATAGTGAAAAACTACGAAAACTAATAATAAAACGTACAAAAATACGAAAACCTAGAAATAACGAAAAATGGCCAACTCGACTCCTAAAACACCTAAAAGCAAGCGACACACACGTAACGTGATACAAAAACGATAGCAAAAATATGTACAAAAAGACAACAAATCAACCACCCACACTTAGAACCGGTTTGCTTGTCCTCAAGAAAAACTAACGTAAACTGACAAAAACTACCCCCGACCAATCCTAACTAATGCACAAAATAATTCGAGACGTCGTACGCTAAGTTGCTTGTTAGCTTGGCTAAAAGGACAACAATGTGCTTTGTTAAGGAAATTTAGATCAACTTCCGAACCCTGAAAGAACTTAAGCGATTCACCAAGTCCGGTCCCCCTATCGGGTGTGGCAAAAGGGTGACCTCTGATATCACGAATGGCATTCGGGTTTTCGTTGACGGCGGGCGCTCGTGGAAAATCTTGAGGTATCGGGTTTCGGAATTGAGGCACGGGCCCGGCCAGATGCGGGAATCGTGGCTCGTGCCCGTGGGGGGCGTAGTTTGGACCTTGATGAAAACTGCCTCGGAACTTGGAACGGCGGTTGATACGCGTACGGCGGCCCTTCGATGATCGGACCTCGGTAGGGCGTCCCGTGAAATTGAGAATTTGAACTTTGGGGGTCCTGGTTCGTAAAACCATTTCCCCCTTGGTCGAACGTCGTCGCATAGACGGGTTGTGGGTCTTGAAGAGCCGCGGCTTGAGGTGCCGGCGTGGGGCCGGTCGATATTGTTGGGTGCGGAACCCCTTGGTTGTCGTGGGCAGGGGCAGGAGGCATCGGGTTTTCGACCGGAGTGGCCATAGTTGGGTCTTCTATCACCGGTGATAATAAGGGAGGCAACGGGACGTCTGACGTGTTTCGCCTAATTGCGGCTCGTGCGTCTCGTCGCAACCTCTCGGGGTTCGGCAAGAATGGAATCAACTCCTGTCTGAGCGATCGCCGACCTTGCATACTCAACAACAACAAAAGATCACGCGTATCGAATGTAAAACAATTAACTAACTACTATTTACAATAACAATAAGAGTAATTAAGAACGCCATTGGCCTTAATCCATCCCCGGCAACGGCGCCAAATTTTTGATCGACGAATTCTCGACGCTCTAGTTTGAGAATCCGTCTCCGCAAGAGTACGGAGCCGGTTGTAGGGCGGCGAGTTCTTCCCGAGTCGTGTCTCTCGAGGATGGATGTTATCGGCTTGTCAGTTTCTTAATTGCTCTTATCGTCGGTTGCGACTAAACTATTCTAAACTAGGAAAGCGATAGTCATTGATGCGGTTTTGGTTTTTATAGCTAAACTTTAAATTGAAATAGAAGTTTTGGAAAACATTAATATACGAGAAGGAAATTAAAGCTTATTTTAAAACGATTAATCTAAACTAATTAACTAAGAAAGCTCATAATTTAAATTAGGGAAATGGAGGGAAAATTAAAGTCAAGCTTATTTGAAAAAGTCAATATTAATTTAACAAAAATTAAAGCTTTAAAAAGGGAAGATTATATAGAACTTATAAAAGCTTTGAGAAWTTGATTTAAACAACTTAACAACTTAAAAGCGTAAGTTCAAAAGCTAGAAAGCTATAAAATGAAAATGAAAGTTTTGATAATCAAAATAGAAACTAAACTAAGATCCAATCATCAACACAAGATTAAAGGAGATAGCATGAACATAAAACTATATTAATAGAAAGAGTTTACCAAACTTATGATCCCACAAAGCTTGAAGAGGAAAGCTTGAAAGCTTGAAGGGTTCTTCATAAAAGAAATCTTAACCAAAACTTAAACAACTAACTAACATTGATCTAACACTTAACTAATCTATTACTAATTACTAGAATTTATGAGAATTTAAATTGAGCAAATATATGAAAGGAATCTGTTTTCTGGTTTGAAGGAGCTCTCTTGGGGAAGAAAGGACCCTCGCAAGTTGCCCTCCTTTTGAAAAGACGTCTGRTTACTTATTCTCCAAAAAAATATGCTTTTCAGTCGATCGACTGCAAAAGGAGTCGATCGACTGGCAGTCGATCGGTCAAGTAGGCAGTCGATCGACTGCGATGTCAAAATGGCCTGAAGCCCTGGAATCCAGTCGATTTTAAGAGGACCCAGTCGATCGACAGCAGTCGATCGGCCAAGTAGGCAGTCGATCGACTGCGTCGTCCAAAATGCCAAAAGTCCCTGGAATCCAGTCGATTTTAGGGGTTCAGTCGATCGACTATAAGGTCAGTCGATCGACTGAACATCCAGTCGGTCGACTGGATTCCTGCGCCCAGCTCGATTTCTCATTCTTTTCACGTCCGTCGGTTTATCGAGCCTCATCCGTTGCGCTTCCTTGCTTTGTCCATCCATTCCTGAGTCGAGTGAAAACGATCCTAAATGAGCGCGGGCCCCGCTTGGACGTCCTAGTCCAAGAGAAAAACAAAATAGTGAAAAACTACGAAAACTAATAATAAAACGTACAAAAATACGAAAACCTAGAAATAACGAAAAATGGCCAAATCGACTCCTAAAACACCTAAAAGCAAGCGACACACACGCAACGTGATACAATAATGATAGCAAAAATATGTACAAAAAGATGCAAATCACCATATATATAACGATATATTTAATAATTATGATCAAGTATAATGTCTTAAAGTCTGATTGTCTTTAGGACATTTATACTTTTAATCTCCCACTTAGCCTGGAGTCAAGCATCTACATATCTAATATCCTGGTTTACAAAATGTTCATCATGTTACCCAGAACATGATGGCTTGGAACACACTCAATTTTAATTTTTCCTTTCTCCACTATCTCCCGGATCAAGTGGTAGTTTCTTAGTACATGCTTGTTACTGTTCATGGATCTCAGTTCCTTTACTAGCGTAATAGCACATGTGTTGTCACAATACAATGGTATTGATGCTAGAAACTACCCCTAACTCCTTAAGTATTTAATTATCGAGACAGCTTCTTTAGCTGGCTCTTATGAAGCAATGTACTCAGCTTCGATTTGCCGAATCTGCGGTAGTAGTTTGCTTGGAACTATTCCAACCTACTACCCTATCATTGAAAATGAAGGCATATCAGATTATAACTTATTGTTTTGGAAACTACCATCAGTGT
Organism: Phtheirospermum japonicum; assembly: GCA_014905375.1. NCBI lineage: Eukaryota > Viridiplantae > Streptophyta > Magnoliopsida > Lamiales > Orobanchaceae > Phtheirospermum > Phtheirospermum japonicum. The sequence continues at coordinate 3,735 of BMAC01000071.1, forward strand.
ACGCAGTAACTGCTAGTTTATTTTGTCCACCATAGACTAATAAATATTTTTTAGTTCTTCTAAGATACTTAAGAATACTCTTGACAACTTTCCAGTGTTCTTCCCCAGGATTTTGTTGATATTAGCCAGTCATGCTAAGTGCGTATGCCATATTTGGCCTTGTGCAAATCATGACATATATGGTAGGTCCTATTGTTGAAGCGTATGGGATCCTTTTCGTGCGCTCAAATTTCTTATCAATAGAAGGATCATCCTTCTTTGATAACTTGATACCATGACTAATTGGAATATATCTCATGTTCGAATTTTCCATAGAGAATTGTCTTAACACTTTATCTATGTATATGGACTGTGAAAGCCCCAATATTCTATTAGGTCTATCCCGATAAATCCTAATTCCAAGAATATAACAGGCTTCACCCAAGTCCTTCATCATGAATGTGCTGGACAACCAAAACTTTACTGATTTCATGAAAAGGGTATCATTTCTAATTATCAATATGTCATCAACATATATAATAATGAAAACAATACTCCCTCCCTCTAGCGAGTTTACTATAAACACATGGATATTTTTTGTTTCTAACAAAATCAAATGATTTGATTGCTTTTCTAACAAATGTCCAACTTCTAGAGGATTTTTTAAGTCCATAAATGGACTTTTGTAGCTTTCATACAACTTTGGGTTCCGATTCAGCTGTAAAACCCTCTAGTAGTATTATATACACTTCCTCGATCAAGTCACCATTTAGGAAAGTGGTTTAAACATCCATCTACCAAATAAGGTAATTATAGTATGAAACTATAGCAAGTAAAATCCTAATGGACTTTTTCGCAACTGAGAAAAGGTTTCTTCATAATCAATTACATCTCGTTGACTATAACTTTTTTCCACCAACCTAGCCTTTTAGGATTGTACCTTGCCATTTGCATCGATCTTCTTCTTGAAGACCCATTTACATCCAATGTGTCTAACCCTAATTGGCAAGTTAACCGAGTTCCAAACTTTATTTTACATCGATTTTATTTCTAATTTCATAGCTTCAAGCAACCTCTTTGAGTTAATGTCTAACATAGACTCAATGTAAGTTCTAGGTTCATCATCATCCGGAATTTGTATGTCACTTTGACCGTCTACAAGGAGGTTAGTTTTTTCAGTAGACAATGAATTCTAGTAAACTTACAAAGTTGGTTATCATGCGTTCGAGTGATTTGAGTGTTCTGATCATGAGAAAGTTCTTATGTATTGGATGGTCCAGCATTTTGAGATCCCTCAGAAGTATCATCAACTTGAACTTCTTGATGAGGGAGTTGTGCAACTGTTGCTTGGTCTTCTATTGGTTGAGATGATAAATTTTTCATTACTGCATCAATTCTATAAATGCTCCCACTAGCTAAAGACTGTCCTCTAAGTGACAAATTTTCACCATAGGAATAACCAGAATCTCCCACTGAATTCTTGTCTAGATCATTAGACAAGTTTTCAACCTCCACGTCACTTTGTGGGTCTTGAATCTCTTTAAGTTCTACCTTATTTTGAATCATTTCCTTGTAGAAATAATCTTTCTCAAGGAAAGTCACTTGCCAGGAAACAATGCCATTATGTTCCCTAGGAAGATAGAAATAGTATTATCGTGTTTCATTAGGATAACCCACAAAATAACATTTTCTCACTTTTAGATCCCAACTTGTCAATAAGCATCTTCTTTACATATGTGGGGAAACCCAAGGTTCACATGTGCTTAAGTGATGGCTTCTTGCCATGCCATAACTCATATGGAGTTTTATCTGCTTACTTCGATGGAACTCTATTCAGAACATAGATTAAGTTCATTAAAGCATACCCCCATAGATATGTCAAAAGATTTGAGAAACTATCATAGATTTAACCATATCTAATAAGGTTCAATTTCTTCTTTCAGTAACACCATTCATTTGTGGTGTTCCAGGAGGCGTCCAATGCTCTTCACTCAGTATTCTCCTCCTCGATCCGACCGAAGAGTCTTAATACTCTTTTCAACTTGTTTATCTTCTTCTAACTTATACTCCTTAAAATTCTCAAAATCCTATGATTTGTGCTTCAAAAGATACACATGTCCAAACCTAGAGAAGTCATTAGTAAAAGTAATGAAGTATGAATAACCACCTCTATCTTGAGTAAGTAAAGGTCTGCATACATTAGTATGAACCAGCTCAAACACCTCTTTTCCTCTTATGGCTTTCCCAGAAATGGCTTGTTGGTCATTTTTCCTTTGAGACAAGATTCACATTGTCTATAAGACTCAAAATCAAATGGTGTTAAGTATTTTAACTTTCTTAACCTTGCGATTCTTATTTCATTTATGTGACCAAGTCTACAATGCCATAAATAGGTGGGATTATTCATATTACTTAACTCTATACGTTTGTTTTGCACATTGAGAATGTCATTACTACAATCAAGAACATATAAACCATTCACAAGAGGAGCATTTCCATAAACAATACCATTATGCGTAAATAAATAATTATTATTAGCAAAATGGAAGGAAAACCCTTCAATGTGTAACATCGGAATGAAATCAATATTTTTGATAATAGATGGGACAAAATAACAATTATATAAATAAAGTTTATGACCCGAGGGTAAATCTAATCTATAAGTCCCTGCACGCTCGACAACAACCTTCGCTCCATTTCACACGCCCAGGCAAACTTTCCTCCATCTAACCATCCTGCTGTCACTTAGCCCTTGGACATTATTACAAATGTGTGAGCTACATCCGGTATCAAATACCTAGCAGTGAGAGTTATTAATAAACATGTTTATCTCAATGACAAACATACCTGAGGAGCCGAAAACATCTAATGTATTCCACATCTCACAGTCTCTCTTCCAATATCCCTTTTCTTTGAAATATAATCACACATCTTTAGCCAATGTTGACTTCTTATGCAGACCCACTTTTGGCTTCAAAGCCGTAGGCTTAGGCCCAAACTTAGTTTTCTTTTTCTGCTCTTTCTTATCTTTCAGGTTAGATCTAGCAGATGTACTCACCATGAGTATAGATTTGCCCTTTGAGGTGGAAGACTCATATTTCTTAATCATGTTATGAAACTCGGGAAGCTTCACTTTCGTGTTGTTCATATTATAATTCACAATGAAATTTTCAAATAAACTAGGAAGTGAGTTCAATATCAAGTTGACTGAGATATTTCTAGGTTGATTCATTCCAGTCGAAGCCAAAATCTCAATCAACCCTATCATATTCAAGACATGCTCAGACACATTGACCCTATCATGTAGCTTGCACTTAAAGAGATCTCTTAGCAGCTCATACTCTATAGTTTGAACTTTCAAAGCATAGAGACTCTTCAAATTCTCCAACAATTTATAAGGGGCCATGTGTTCATGTTGCCTCTGCAATTCCGTTGTCAGCGTAGTTAGCATGACACATTGTGCTGAAGTTGATCATCCTTATGTTTCCCATGAATATCCATGTCAAATTTGGCATCAAGAGAATCTCTATCAGGAATCTCAGGAATATGTGTATCCAACACATACTCAATCTTTTCTTGTCTCAGAACTAAACACAAATTACGCAACAAATCCATAAAGTGAATTGTGATATAGTAATCCACGTTTCAGTCAAGCATCTCAATGATAAATTCGACATCTTAAATATTCTAGAGAAAATAATCAGAGTGGGAATTAAAACTCTAACTCTAATTCCTATGATCACAATTATGGGCTAATTAACAAGGACTTTAATAATTAGCTCCCACTATTTTAACATACTCTACGACCCCACTGTAGAATACAGACTCATATCAAATATGATTATAGTGAGGCAAGATCCATATTCATATTATTGCAGCCTCTGCTAGAGTTGATGACCACAATAGCACAACTAGTAGGTCTCCAAACAAGTTATAGACAATTATAACTCTTGGTCGATCGGATCTAATCCGATCTTACTCCTTTAGTTGATTCCGACGCTAGAGCGACAAGAAAGAACCAAGTAAGTCAACCCCATTACACAATCGCAGCATATGCATCTATGAGCAAGCCTCAACCTCGTCGACCGGAGCAAGCACTAGGGTGCAAATACTCATGGACGGAAAATGTTTTGTACTCAACCAATTGTAATTGAAAGTGCGTTCATCCAATATGAGACTCATATTTTATTGGGCAATAATTATCAGGGTTTAACTATTAACAAGATCCAAATGAGCAGTAAATAATTATTGGGCGCCGCCTACTCATAATTTATAAGCAGAAGGTTCGACAAATACTGGGCGCCACCTACCCATACAATATATGCAGTCTCTATACTAAAAAGTAATTAACGGGTCACATAGACAACTAGGACATGTAGAGGAACAACTCCATAATTAAATTAAAATTAAGATTTCTAATTTAACTCACATTATCGAATAATGCAATAATATAATAATAATCATGGGTTAATCATTTAAATTTCGAAAAATGAAATTCCAAATTTAATCCAATTTCTAAATTAGTTTAAAAAGTTTAAGTTTAGAAATTATTAAATTTCAAATTTAATTCTTATTTCTAAATAATTTTAAAATTGCTTCAATTTAGAAATTATTAAAATTCCAAATTCCAAATTAATTTCTAAGAAATATAAAAGATTTTAAGCAAAAGATACAAAGTTCATAATCTTCTGCATAGATAAACAACTCCTTAACAATTTTTTGAAAGTTTTAAGGACCTTTCTGCAATTTTCAAACATTTTATTAATTAAATGTCATTTGGGCTTAAAATAGTTTTTTGGAAAGTTCTTGGGTCAGAACAGAATTTTGGAAAAGTTCTAGGCAGCCCCGCAGTTTTCGAAAAACTTAAGGCAATTCTGTAATTTTATCAAATATCCAAAATTATAATTAAGCCCAAAATTATATTAATTTCTTAAAACTTTATCCAAGCCCTAAATCTAATTTAGGGCTTTCAATTCGGGCTTTGTCGGCCACCACCGCAGGCACCCGGCTAAGACATGTGAAGAGCGGAAGCCACCGGGAATGCCGGCCTGCCGGAATGACAGCCTGAGAGGCCGGGATCAAGAGGAAGCAGGCACGAGCGAACAACCAAGAACCGCCATCCCGTCGCCATGCCACCAGTCGTCAGCCGTATGAGAAGTTGTTGCCTGCTCAACAGTCTGCCACTCCAGCCACCGGCGACACCTAAGCCGTCGACCAGCTGGAGGTTCTCCATTACCGACAAAGAGGCAGGTATGTTCTCGATCCCCTTTTCCAGTTTTAGTTTTTTTAATACGTAATTTAATCAAATTAAATTAAAACAAAAATCGATTAATCAAACTATTTTAATTAATTCTTTTAATCAAATTAAAACTAATTAAATTATAATTAAACCCATGATTTATATTATAAAATTATAAATATAATCGTTAACATAGCCCCGGGCTCTGATACTACTGGAATTCGTAGAGACGAACATTATGCGCGTGCAGCGGAAGTTTTGAAAATTTAAATCCAACAAATATATACTATGAACGAATATATTTATATAATAAATAAACAAGAGAGAGCATGAAAACCTTACAGTAAATTCAGATCCGATAGTTCACCACTAAGGTGTCCACGCAACTAATTCTCCGACTGCAAGATCCAACTTCACTAAGGTATCCACGTAATTAATTCTCCTACTCCAAGATCCAACTTCAGTGTACTGCTACAGTGAATAAAGCTAAAAAATTTCACAATAGCTCAAGAACTCTCAATCTCAAAATTAAGAGGATTTGTTATGATATTTTTTCTAAAAACTCTCTAGTCAACTTATGACTTTATGTTATATTTATACTAGGTACATAAGAGAGTCCTAATCCTAAAAAGAGTTGGATTGTCCAAGGCATGGGCCCAAAAATAGTTTTGGCCCAAGTACCTTTATTAATATTACAGATAATTAAATACAGATCCATTTTAATTTAATTAAATAATTTCTATCAAATAGAAATTAACATCATAATTATTAATAATTAAATATTACAATCCCAAATTGAATATTTATAACTTTCTTGATACACTTTTAAGTCGAAAAAGTAACCGCATATAGTGTGACCCTATGGGACTTTATATATGACATTAATCTAATGATGATCCAAACAAAACTCCTAGACGGCTTAGTTAGAAGAACTCAATATATAAAGAACATTCACTTAAACTCAGCGAATTATAACCTTTATGTAAAGCTTTGGTAAATTCCTTTTATTTCGAATCACTCGATTAAATTTAAGATTTATCCAAGTGTCTATCTTAATGGTTTAATCAATTTATCTCATCTTTATTAGTCGATAACTAAACCATACTCAACTACTATATTGAATATGTCTCTTGCATTTGCCAATGACTCTAGTCGACCTAATATAGAGATTATGAGTGATCTCTCTCGAAATTCCAATCGAGGAATGGATTCTTTCTTGAATCAACTACCATCTTCATTTATATCATGATGTATCCAACACAAGCCATATCTACCCCGAAAAGGAGTGCAAGCATTGGTCATGGTCAAAGTACATTACTCAGTAGACAAGATGCGTATTGATCTCAAGTCAAAGGATTATCACATGCTTTATACACTGATAAGTTTATATACATACAATAAATAACTTATCAGTATGGTTTACCAATACCCTCTAAAGTATCCATGAAGAATAACTATTATTCATAGTCGTGAGACTAAACTGCATTCTCTAAGAATGTGATGCAGACCACATGCTGACATATATTATATTATCAATATCCCAATCTTGATAATCATTAGTCGGGGCTATTTTAAGAGTAATGTTCTATCACTGACAATCACTATATTAATGATAACATTAACTCATTAGAACATTTATATGAATAATTTCAAACAATCAAAACAATAGTTCAATAAATGCATTGCCATATATATATATATATATATATATATATATATAAGATTAGGTTCAAATGAGAACCATGTTCCTATATGTGAACCTAGGGTCAATTATGGGCCTTAGATCTAATTAAATGGATGGATCAGATTTTTTTGTGAATTTTTTTATTTAATTAAAAGCATTAGGATTGTATAATAAAAGCATTACTGGTGTATATAACTTAAAATATTAATAAAGCACTGTGATTGTATAATAAAAACACTGCAGGTATATAATAAAAGTACTAGTTCGCAAGTTCACATATAATGACATGGTTCTATTTGAACCCACCCCTATATATATATGGCAATGCATTTATTGAACTATTTTTTTGATTGTTTGAAATTATTCATAATATATATATATATATATATAACGATATATATAGTAATTGTGATCAAGTATAATATTTTTAAATCTGATTGTCTTTAGGACATTTATACTTTCACTCTAATGATTAATCTGGTCAAGGCTTATGCATTAATTGTTTAAATGGATATGATGATGATGTGATTTAGTTAACATACATTCTTATAATTTCTTTTTCAATGGTTAATTATTTTAGACATTAGTTTTCCAATGCTCATTGCTACGTCCATTCATGACATTCTCGTCCACAATGTTTTTAACATGTCATCCCTACATTTTACTTTCGCTAGCTATTGAAATTATTTTTAAACAATGTCTAAAATCTACGTGACATATCAATTTCAATAGTCATTGAAAATTCTCTTACGAAGAACTAGTCGAGACTACATATATGTTGCAAACATGTGCCTTACTAATTGTAGGTTTATAATTACACAATTGCCACTGAGATTTGGCTTATATATTTACACACACATGAAAAAAAGAAATACAATCATCAAAATGATAAATATCCCTTTAATTAACATGATTGTATTTTTTAAAATAGATTTTCTTTATTGAGAGGGTGATTGTCAAATAAAAACACATGTCAAGGAGGTATTCGTTATTCAATAAATGATTTCTTTTTGTGTAAAAACATATTATTAATATTATGGAAACAATCATGTTGATTGATAATAAGAACCCAATCAAAACAATCAGATTTGACATATACACAAAAGTAAAATTGATGTATATAAGAACCAGTATATATAAATAACTATTGTTTGACAAATCTCGTACATTTAAATTAATTTCGAATTGGTAGTTAATTTTCATTAAAGCCCATCAAAATAGATTGTATTTGAATAGTAGCGCGATTGGATGCTTCAAACGAATAATTTACAAAACAAAATATCACTAATTCTTTAAATACAACTTCACTTATTAAAAAAAATGCAAACACACGTGCACATAAAATAAATAATAATATGAAAAAAAGATGGTTGCCCTCATCCACGTGAAAGGAATATGAGATAAATATAATATGATGATGGCTAGAGATTACATAGAAAGTTTCTTTTTAGAAAACTTCAATGAGTTTTCTCAAGTTTTTATTTATTTATTTATTTATTTTATTTTTAGGTTTACCAAAAGGGCCGACCTGTTACTTTTTGATGCCTGAAGTGGAATGAAAAATTGGGCCTGAAAGAAAAGTAGCGAGCTCATGGTGATCTTAAATAATTAAAAGCTAGCTCCTATGATCTTATGCAAGTAAAGGCGAGTTGAAGAGACTTCACTGTATAATTTATTTTTCAACAATGTTTCATAATTATATCAATGAAACATACAACTACATATAGCAACATAACCGAATAAGGTTGCCCTAGATCATGTAGACTCCTGATAACAACTAACTATAATTATGTGGTTAATAATGCTACAGTACAATCTGACAGTTGTAGCAGGCTGGAATGTAGTAGACTAGGGCTAACATCATCCGACATGTTGTACGCTCCAAGTAATCGCAGCTGGCTCTTATGGCGACCTCTGGTGTCGGTGCCTATGCGACCTACCAGGTCAGCACTCATGCGACCTAAACTTATCAGGTCGGCAATTAGGTCTGTGGTTGTGCAACCTGAATCCATCAGGTTGCTGTGACTTATACAGTCTTTTAACACGGCCCCTCAGTTTGAACAAGCTCTTAGACATGATTCTGAGTCTTTCTCTAAGCTTGGTGAAGAATTGATCGCTTAAAGGTTTTGTCACAATATCAGCTACCTGTTCTAAAGAAGGAACATGCTGCACAACCAGCTATTGTGAAAGAATTTTGTCTCTAACAAAATGAAGATCAAGTCCAATGTGTTTAGTCCTTGCATGTAAGACTGGATTTGTGGCCAGAGCAATCGTGCTCAAATTATCCACCCAAATAGTAGGCGTGTGAACTGATCCAACCTTTAATTCCTTGAGTAGATATCTTATCCATGTCATTTCTGCTGCGGTGTTTGCTATACTCCTACACTCTGCCTCAGTGTTTGAACTTGACACAAAGCCCTGCTTCTTTGAACTCCATGATACAAGATTGTTTCCAAGATAGACACAAGAACCACTTATAGATTTCCTATCATCAAGATCGGCAGCCCAATCAGAGTCAGAAAATCCAGTCAAGTTGGAATTTGTGGCACTCGTTATTCTCAATCCATGATCAATGATGCCTGCTAAGTATCTCATAATTCATTTTAGTGCTCTCCAGCTCGTGTTTAAATGATTAGCCATGAATTGACTAACCTTGTTATCACTGGAAGAAATCTCAGGTCTTTTAATGGTGACATATTGTAGACTTCCAACCAGACTTCTATAAAGAGTAGGATTTATGCCTGTGCTGCTTCCTTTGAATCTGGACAGGTTGTTCGAAGTAATCATTCGAGTAAGAACTGACTTAGATGACATCATGTCAACTCGCTTGAGAAGATATATGATGTACTGTCCCTGACTCAGATGCATTTCATCAGCAGATGTGGTAAAATGGATTCCCAAAAACTATTTAACACTGCCTAGATCTTTAAGTGACAAAGCATTTTTCAAATTGGTAACAACTGAAGCGACTTCATTATCATTACTCCCTATAATCAGTATGTCGTCTATATAGATGCGGAGATAAGTTCTTGGCCCATTCTTCAATCTGTAAAAGAGAGAAGCATCAGCTTTTGAACCTATGAATCCAAGACCATGAAGTATTCCTTGAATCTTGCCAAACCATTCTCTAGAGGCATGTTTAAGCCCGTAAATAGCCTTGGTGAGTCTGAAGACAAGCAGTTTATCTTTTTGTTATTCAAAACCGGGAGGTTATTTCATATAGATCACTTCCTGTAAATCTCTATGCAGGAATACATTATTAATATCAAGATGTTTAACATCCCATCCACAAACAACAATACTTAAGATTATCCTTATTGGTGTTAGTTTGACAATTGGACTGAAGGTTTCAGAAAAACCAAAAGTCCAAGTGTGATTAGGGGTGGCAAATCGGTCGTGTCGGGCTCTTATCGTACTGACACGACAAGGTACGACACGATAAGCACAAGCACAAACACGGAACGATAAGCTTATCGGGCCTATAATCTAAATCTAAACACGTCACGATAAAAACACGAAAAGCATGACACGGTACAATAGGCACGATAAGCAAAAATGCTGAATTTATTTAATCTGAATTGTTAAGCACATTAGGCCCATTAATTAATAAAATACATGATTTTCTTAATAAACATAATACATATCTATAAAATAATCAATAAAAATTGTCAAATACATTTAAAATTATAATATGACAAATATACTAATGATAAATTAAAGATCACAAATACTAACAATGAGTAAATGAATATAGAAAGGGAAAATTAAAATATTATCGTGTTTATCAAGCTAGCCCGTTATCAACCCATTTCTTAACGTGCTTTATCTTGCCAGCCCGATAAGGCCTGATCCTGATAAGCCTCAGTACAAACCCTATTATTTCGTGCCGTGTTCGTGTCGTTCAATCGTATCGTGCCTCATATTACCACACCTAAGTGTGATTCTTGATCAGTGCATTATATTCAGCCTGCATAGCTTGTTTCCAAACTCCAATATTAAGAGTTTGATGAGCATTTAATGGTTCATCATCCTCATGTATGACTTCCTCGGAGAGTATTTTTGGCTTGTGTATACCAGCTTTAGACCTGGTCAACATAGGATGTAAGTTCTGAGGTTGGCATGGTGCAGGAGGACCAGAGTGATCATTAGAAAGGGCTAGTAGTTGAACAAAAAGGGGAACTGTAGTGTTAGAGATTTGAGGTGTATTGGAGTGAGCATGCTGAGGTGATTGATGTGAAGGAGTTTGATTAGGCAATGTGATTGGAGATGTGGGATCATTATTTAGAGGTGTTGACGGTGTGTCTGTTTGAGAAGGTGAGATGGGAAAGGTATGATATTGAGATGATAGGATATATGGAAAAGCGGAAGGTGAAGTGTGGAGAGTTATAAACTTGTTTAGACTTGTATGGGAACACATGCTCGTTGAACACAACATTTCTGGAGACAATTACATTCCCAGAAGGTTTGTATCCTTTGTATTGAGTGTTATAACCAAGGAAAGTAGTTAGAACCGACCTGTATTGATGTTTGTGGGAATTGTAAGTTTTGATATGAGGATAGCAGAGGCAACCAAAAACTCTAAGAAAATTATAATCAGGTCTCTGATTGAAAAGACACTCAAGAGGAGTTTTATAAAGGCTTTTTTTGCAGGGAATTCTGTTGATAATATAAGCAGAAGTGGTGAAGGCATCATCCCAAGACTTAAGAGGTAGGTTGGAATGAGCAAGTAAAAATAGTCCCATCTCAACAAGATGTTTGTGTTTCCTTTCAGACACACCATTCTGTTCTGGTGTATAAGGACAAGATATCCTATAATTTATACCATGATCTTGAAAAACCTTAGTAAAGGGTTTGTACTCAGTGCCACCATCTGATTGAAATTTTTTGATCTTGCAGTTTAATTGATTTTTAACAAGGTTTTTAAAATGAACAAAGGCATTTGAAACTTCTGATTTGGACCTTAGGAGACGAATTTATATATATCTACTGCAATGATTAATGAAGTTAACATAGTAAGGAAAACTATTTGATGACTTGATGAGTGATGGTCCCCACAGGTCAGAGTGAATGAGTTCAAGAGGTTGGGAGCTAGTAAATTGAGAGTTTGGAAAACAAAGTTTGTGACTTTTTGCTGACATACAAGAGGAACATAAAGATAAAATTTTATTATTGTTGTTCTAAGGAATGTTACAGCTTTTCAATGCCTTATCTATTACATTTTGACCAGAGTGACCTAATCTAGAATGCAATTTATCGAAAATAGGCTCTTTATTTTGAAAACTTGAAACAAGACAAGTTTGAGTAGGTCGCATGATGAAGAGTGGTGCAGGTGGAGATTGATAAGTGGCTGGCTTGGTGTTATGGAGTTTGAAATGATAGAGTCCATCTTTAACTGTCCTTCTGAGCAAGATGGCCTTCGTGGTTTGATCCTTAATGAAACAATATTAATTCAAAAAGATATTATTATCAGAGGCAAAATTGAAGACACTTAACAGGTTTTTAGTGATTGAGGGAACATAAAGTAGATTTTTGAGCAAAAATATTCTAGAACTGAGAGGAGGCTTGAGAAAAGAGTTACCAATGTGATTAATGTTCACTACAGCTCCATTTCCCATTTAGAGCCTATTCCCTCTAGCATATTCTAAGGCCATATTCAAATTTGAGAGGTCATTTGTCACATGCGCAGTTGCTCCAGAGTCAGGGTACCAAAGATTATATGAGTCATAGTCTGAATGCGAGCTTATGCTTCCACTATTGCCAAAGTGTATTATATTGAGCGAAGGACTTCTGAATGAATGCTGGTTGGATTGGTTGTTGTTATAAGTGTTGTGATTTCTAAACCAGCATCTATCTGCTGTGTGTACAGTGATATAACAGATTTGACAAACAACCTTATCTCTTCCATTTGATCTTCCTCCGCGACCTCTTTGATTTCTGTCTCCTCTACCGCCTCTGAAGCTATTCCTATCTCCTCCGCGAACTCTTGAGCTTCCTCTGCCTTGTTGATAGTTATTGTTGTTGTTGACTCTTCCAGCATTGACAGAGGGCTGAGATCCTTCTGTATTGACATATGAAACATTGTTTTTGTTTGTTTCCGATCTGGCTTCATAGCTGAGCAAAAGGGCATGTAGCTCTGCTAGTGTAAGGCTGAGGTCTGAATGTAAGATCTGATCCTTTTTCAGATATCTTGTTTCCTGCAGAAGCCAAAATATCGTAGCAAGACTTCATCTTTCTCAAATACTCTTTCATTGACAAGACATTCTTTCTTATGGACTGTACATTATCTTATACTGAATCATCTTGGTTTGAGACTGCGTATCAAAGTTGTCTCAAGAGCAGACCATATTTCTCCAGATATATTGAAACCAACAGTAAAAAAAGATGCTTTCACTTAAAGAGGATAGTATACATGAGGCTAAGATCCGATCTTGCCTTTCCCAAGTAGAAAAGAGGGGGTTTGTCTGATTTTCTTATTCATCATTTACAAACTGTCGTGGAGCTGTACATTCTTTCTTAATGAATGCTTCAAGACCATAGTCCTTGATGGTCGTCAAAACTTGTTGTCTCAAAATCAAATAATTATTTTCATCTAATTTTGTGGAAATGAGCTGGATTTGAGGATAAAGGATTAGAGGTAGAGGTGAAGAGATTTGGGATGAGGAGTGAGAGCTATTGTGAGATATCTTTTGTAACAGGAAAACAGGTTCAGGCCCACAATCTTGTTCTGATACCATAAAAGAAAAGTAGCGAGTTAATGACAAGCTAAATAATTAGAAGCAAGCTCTTATGAGCTTATACAAGTAAGGGCGAGTTGAAAAGACCTCACTATATAATTCTTTTTCAATAATATTTCATATTTACATCAATGAAACATACAACTATATATATATCAATATAACCGACTAAGGTTGCCCTATATCATGTTGTCATAAATGCCACAGTACATCCTGACAATGACTAACTATAATCCCGTGGCTAATAATTTTACAGTACAATCAGATAGTTGTAGCATGCTAGATTGTACTGGATTAGGGTTGACATCATCCGACATGGTGTACGCTCCAAGTAATCTCAGTTAGCTCTTGTGGTGACCTCTGGTGTCGGTACCTATGCGACCTACCAGGTCGGCACTCACGTGAACTTATCAGGTCGGCAATTAGGTCTGTGGTTGTGCGACTTAAACCAATCAGGTCGTTGCGATTTATACTACCTTTTATCTGGGCCCTATTTTAAAATGTTAAGGAAAATATCCGCAAAAAGATAGTAAAAATCCATTTTATTATTAATTATTAAATAACAAATACTGTAGATATGATAACGACGTTTTTACTTTTTGTTTAATGAATGATAATACTTTACATTCTCAAGAAAGAATGAAAAAAGTATTCTTTTATATTTAAATAATATTTATTAGCGTGTGTATACTTATATATAGAATAAGTATTTTGATGACCAAAATTGAAAATGGATTAAAGAAAAAGACAATAAAAAAAGCATAGAAGAAAAAGGAAATATAATGTCTATATTGACATAACGTAAAAATATTTTTAAAAAAAATAGACTTAAAAGATGGCGAGAAAAGGTAAAGAGAGAGAGAGGAGAGATGACAAAACAAAGAGAAGATGACAAAACAACAAAGAGATGAGAATAAATAATAAATGCAGCATACAAGAATTGAGTTTCTGACTGGAAGTGTAGGAAATGTGGCTCTCACCACACCAGACCAAGATAACATCTTGGTTGTATACACACAAATGTATATACTTTACTGCAGTAAATATATGAATTCGGGCCCCTAAAATTTCTGGGTGGTCGCGTCAAACGCCTCATGAGCCGGCCGGCCAAAGAGTTTTATTTTTACTTTTTAATTATTAGACTAAACTTCATAAGTAACTTCTGTGATTAAGCATATATAATGCTAATTCTGAGGGAGGTCGTAAAGTTGTGGTTCCAGTCGGGGCACTGCACGGGCAACCAATGGCTCCGTCAATTGCAAATCATGTTCGTTCTCAGTTAGGTCAATCTTCATCCCATCGAGTGGCGCCGTGAAATGAAAACCTTGAACAAGCCTAGCCAAAAGAATCGTTGATAAGGTAGTACCAAGCACAATGCCCGGACAACCTCGTCTCCCAACACCAAATGACAACATGTGCAGATCAGGATCCACAAGCACGACTTCAGAGTCTTGATTGCCTACAATGTGGCGCTCAGGATCGTATGTAAGAGGGTCTTTCCAGACTCTAGGGTTCCGCCCTAGTCCCATACGACTCAAGAGCACGTGGCTACCTTTCGGAATGAAATAGTCACCCACAATGGCATCTTTATTCGATTGACGTGCGAGAATGAAAGATGCTATAGGATGCAGCCTAAGTGACTCCTTTACACAAGATTTTATGTAGTTCAGTTTTGGTATATCTGATTCTTGGACTAATCTGCTCTTGCCCACAACTCTATCCAATTCTTCACAGGCCCTCTCAAGAATGTGTGGTTGATTGATCATCTCTGCAATAGCCCACTCAGCTGCGTTTGATGGATTATCAACTGTGGCTGTCATTATATCCTGCAGTTAATGTAGCATCATGAAACGATAAGAAACCGCTACAAATAATATATACATGTGTATGTGTGTAAAATAAAAATTAGGGGGAATTCTCATTTGATACAAATAAATCTCACTTAATTGCCATATAACTCATCTAATAAAAACCCATCCTATTTAAACTAAATATTTACCGTTCAATCAAAATTCATAATACAAGTGGTATACAATACCTCTCTCTCTCTTTTCTATCCTTTTCTTTTTCTATTTTCCTATTTATTAATGTACCGTCACTTTCTCCCACCTTACAACCCAAAATTTCTTTCTCACAATAGATAGCCTAAATCATATATCTGGTCCCTAACCTATTCTTGACAACACCACACACACATGTGCTCACGGAAAGAGACGATGGGGCGGGGACTTGTGAGCTTAATGCAGATAAATCAATTAGGCCACTGGTGTTTGCAGGCGTAGAAAGTTCATCTTTTCCACATTTATAGAGAGAGAAACAGACCAGTGGATTTGATGTTTTTTTTGCCTAATTGTATTCCTAATGTTTTATTGGGCCTGTTAGGACGGACTAATCGGGCTTTCCAACCTTTCGTACAATGGTGTGGATTAATCGTACTTTTGGGTTTTTAAACCGTAATAGGAAGCGGGACCATACCTCCCCCTTGAGCATGTTTTCTGTATAAAAGGGAGTGTGGTGAAACTACTTATTACGTACTACTCATTTACAAAAGTAAGACATTATTCATAAAATAATTTCACAACATAATTTGAAATTCCACATGTTAATTCTAGATGAACAGTAGTATGTAATTTAACGACTTAGTATGAGATTTCACGATATAATATGAAATTCGAATGGCAATGGTGAGTACTATAAAATTAATATGAATGAGTAGTATGGAATTGTGGGTAATATGAAATTAATATGAACGAGTAGTATGGAATTGTGGGTAGTATGAATTAATATGAAGGAGTAGTATATGAAATTAATATGAAGGAGTAGTATGGAATTGTGGGTAGTATGAAATTAATATTGTGGATAGTATGAATTAATATGAAGGAGTAGTATATGAAATTAATATGAAGGAGTAAGTATGGAATTGTGGGTAGTATGAAATTAATATGAAGGAGTAGTATGGAATTGTGGGTAGTATGAAATTACTATGAATGAGTAGTATGGAATTGATATAAAATAGCATGAGTTTTAATGAGTATAGTATAGAATTGATATGAATTAATATTAATTTTAGTTAAGTTCAATTTGGAAGATAGAGAAAAAAAATTGAAAGAAAAAAAATTATTAATAAGGATAATTTAGTACTATTTTGTAGTACTTTGGATTAAATGGCTAGTTAGAATTTTAATAGACTATTGGGGATAATATATTTATCTATTCGAGTATATGGTCAATTCCCCTAAAAATTATGAGTAATTCGATTATTTATGTGTTATCTGAGTCTAATATCTAAATAATTTATATTTTATTTTATTATACATCGGCTAATTTAGTCTTTTCCTTTTATTATTTTTTGCCTAATTTTATATTTTTTTTTATTTAATTCAATAATTTTCTTTATTAATCTAATGTAAAAATATGAATAAGTATTATAATATATAATAGTAGAAAAAATCTAAATTAGTTAATATAATTAAAAATATATTACGCGTGCAATGATTTTTATTAAAAAAACTTAATTATGAAAATTATTAAATAAGTTATATATTTATAATAAAAGTTAAAATAATTTTATTTTGAGAATTTTAAAAATTATACATAGGTAAATTACGAGTTATCTACAATAATCCAACTATATGTGTAACTAAATATAAGCAATGAATTCAATTTAAACATAAAAATATAAATTATATAGTAATAATTAATTAATATTTATTAGATACTGGTACAATACGACACGAGTTGAGTGTATGACGTCATTTGAGTTTTCAAAGTATGTAAATAATAATAATAATAATTAAATAATATAATATAAATATTAATATATAAAATGATATAATATATAATACTAATTAATAAAAAAAGATTAATAAAAAATAAAAAATGATGGAAACTTACAGTAATTTCCAATTTAATCTCTTCGATGGACAACAAAGGATTGTTTTCTGAGTCCCTGAGATTAATCAAGACATCAAGAATATCCTCTTCTTTCTCTCTAATCCCTTGTCTCCACAATTCCACCCTCTTCATAATCTCAGGATCTTGATATTTTCTCACACTTTTCATACCATCGCAGATAATCCTTTTATATCCGTCAAAATCAAAAACCTCCAACCACGGAAGATAATCAGCAATGGCGAACCCGTATATATGCGGCAACATTTTAAAAAATCCAGAAACATGCTCAATCTCTTCCTTTCCCGGGCCTCCATCCTCCGCTCCAGGCCCAAAAAACCTCTTGCCGAAAACCATTTTCCTAATCACGTTGCCGGAATAATGTTGCGTTGCTAATCGAACATTCACAAGACCGTTACTATTCGTTTGGCATTGGTTGTAAACGTATCTCATGAGGTGATCGGCTTCTTCGCATCTTTTTACATGTAGAAACCTGTGCATAGATGGCGAAAGGATTTCAGAGGCAACAACTTTTCGCATTTTTTTCCACTGGTCGCCGGCAGGCGAAAGGGCGGCCGATAGGTAATTAGAGCTGGCGATTTTTCCAGTCATACAAATAGGCCTGGACGCGAAAGTTTGGTCTTGTTTGCGTACAAACTCGCGAGCGAGCTCAGGAGAGTAGACTGGGATGACGTAGGTTTGGCCGAGGCGGATACATGCGATTTCGGTGTTGTTTTCTTGCATGAATTTTTGTATCCATCGGAAAGTAGGCTTGTTTTTTATCATTTCAGGTAGGCAGCCGATGATGGGCCAGCCTTTTGGGCCGGGAGGCAGAGGGGCCGGTGTGGCTTGTATTGTAGATTTTAGTAGTTTCGCTAAGTTGAGCAGGATTTTGGAGGCAAAACTGATTGTCATAATCAGTGATAGGAAATATAATATTTGGAACCAGATGTTTGGTTTGTTTTCCATGATTTCAACTTTGAAGGGGATGGGAAATGTGCAATGTTGGAGATAGAATTAGGATTTTTAGGCTTGTGTATGTTGAATAAACAAACCTTGCCTATTTATAATGTGAGATGAAGTTTCTTAATATCTGCAATAAGTAACAAATTTAGGAAATATGAGATAAGGTTTTTATACAATAAGTAAGTAAATTCTCAGTAATGGTAATATGCAACAAATATAGAAAATATGAGATGGGGATAGGTAGTAATAAATATAGATGGGGATCAGTTTTGTATATAATAAGTAAGGAGTTTTTTATTATTGGTTTAAGTAAATTTTTTATGGATTATATAAATGTTATTATCTATTTTTTATATTTAATATAGATATAAGAGATTTTACTTGATTTCAAAAATAATGTCATACATATACTTATTACAAATAATAAGAAATTTATTACTTGATTAATACACATAATAATAAATTCATTTCTTTTTACTGTACGAAGTGTTTTTTTTTTTAACTTAATACAAATAATAATATATTTCTTATTTCATTGAACAAATGTTGTTATATATTTCTTACTTAATGCAAATAATTAGACGAAAATAATACCAACAATACTACAACCCCGTTGTTGTTGGCCAGTTTTCGGAATAATTTCCAGAGATTTTATCGGGCCAAATAGTACAACATAAATGATCTCACGTAACACACATTTTTGTAACATTTTTAATTTATAATATATATGTCACACTTTTGTAACGGGTTTTAACATATAATATGGCATATAACACTTTTTAATAAGTACACTTTTTAATTAACACTTTTATAAAAGTAACACTTCTTAGGTAACACTTGTATATAAGTTACAGGTCTAGATAACACTTTTATATAAATAACATTTCTAGGTTATACTTTTACATAAGTAACACTTTGAGATAACACTTATAAATATCTATCACTTTTATGTAATACTCTTCAATAAGCAACACTTTTAGATATCCCTTATAAATATGTAATACTCTAAAGATATCACTCTATTTGTAAGTTATTATTTGTTAGTTGATGAATAGTATTTCTCTTGTATATTAATTCAAACTAGTCAAATTAGTTTATTTTCTTCAATTAGATATTAATGATTTTATAATCAAGCCATAGTATATGGTTTGTTAAATAAAATAAAGTTACGATCGATTTGTAATGATTAAAATGATATTGTATTACAAGGTGTAAAATAAATAAATAAATAAATTACTCCCTCCGTTTCATTTTGTCTTTGTGATTGACCATTTCATGGAGATTAAAAAGAGAATTGGTGTTATAATTATAGGTATTGAATGACCATAATATCCCTTTTTTTATAAGAATTAAAAGTGTAAAACAATAAAAATAAGGGTAAGATTAGTAAAGTAACACTTCTTATTGGGAAAGTGAGAAGTAACATTGAAAATGTAAATGTGATAGATAGAATGAGACAAAAATCTTTAAAATACGACAGATAGAATAGGATGGATGGAGTAATAATTTTAGACATATGGTTGTTGATTTGAATCTTAGTAATATCAATTTTTTCTTGTGTTAAAATTTATACAATTAAAGATGATATAATAAATATTGTTAAATTTTATCCAAAAAATATTATTGTCTAGATGGTTACCATATTATTCTTGATACACAATGTCTAAGGATCAAACCCCAAAGATTTAAAAAAAAAAATTAAATTAAAAGTGTTACCTATTGAATAAAAAATGTTACAAAAAATTATTACATCCCATAAAAAAAATTACAAAAGATGTTAGGTAAAATTTAAAAGTATTACCAACACTTATGAAACTTATTACTAATTATCAGTAAAAGTGTTACCTTAGAAAGTAAGTAGCACGGGCATTGTAGCTTCAATTAAAATGTTACCTGTTTTTTATAGTAACATTTTATGGTTATTAGGTAATACTTTTTCGATGTCACCTAAAGTCATTTACTTGATAGATAGCAAAAACCTACATTTTTTTTATGTATTTCTTATTTAGTACATCTTACTTTGATTGCACAAATATTGTAATGTATTTTTTTATTGACTATAAATAATTAAAAAACCTCTTACTTAATCGCACAAATATTGTTTATTACAAATAATATGAAACTTGTTATTTGATTGGTCAAATGTGTTATGTATTTCGTACTTACAAGTAATAAGAAATTTATTACTTGATTGTAAGAATATTGTTTCTTATTTCCTACATAATAATAAATCTCTTATTTGATAGATTATTCTTACTTGATTGAACAACAACATTCTTGCCCTTCCTCTGTCACAACATTGTTGCCCTTCCTCTGTTGGATGATTTCCGCACTACCGGTCTCTCCGTAATATACCGAGGGAATTGCGACCGAAAGAAATAATGAGGGATTTATCCATAGGTAAATAATCCCTCGGCGAGTCTCGGTATAACGGTAGTAATATTTGTCACCACTATTATCGAGTGAAATACCGAGGGGATTTGTTCCTTGGTACAATGAATACTTCAATTTAAAAAAATAAACAATTGAAAAAGAAACTGAGGGATACCGGGGGATTTTGAATTCCCACAGTTTTTTAGTAAAGGGGTTTCATATTTCCTAGATTAAATAAACACACAATGTAATTACATTAATATAACTGATATAATTTCATTATACCCGCTTAAAATATTATTAAATATCTAATTTTTAGCGACTATATTTTTATTGATTGGTATATCATATAATATTAATAATAAGTATGATACGATCGATCTTATTGTACAACTCTTAATTAAGGATCGGTCGAATTCAACTGCATATGTACTTAATGTAATCTCGTTATTTTTTTAAAGATATTACATGGTTGCTTTTCATGTTTTACAATCACAAAAAATACTACTCCCTCCAGTTCATATTAATCGTCGTTTTAGAAGTTAAATCTTATTTCAAATTAATTATCATTTTGGAACTTCTTGCCAATTTTTTCAAACTTTATCCCTACTCATTTAAGGAAACAAAATAAATTTATGGTAATAAGATAATTATTATTAAAGAGGTAAAAGAGTTTAATTAGAAATATTATTAATTGATAAATGGTGTATTAGTCAAATTTACATGTTCCTTAATTCTAGACATTAATTGTAAAACAACATTTATTAAAAACGAAGGGAGTAATTGATCAACAATCTCATTATTTTCATTCTTTGTCTAATTCAAAAAAAAGAAAGGAATATGAATTTTCAAGGTAAAAAATCGAGTGAATTCTATGGGAGTCTGAATTCCTTCGATTTTTTACCTAGGGAATTTATATTCTCTCATTTTAAAAAATAAAAAAATGTAATAACATTAATATAACGGATATTGATATGACCTGATCTGGTGACAAGTCACGAGATTAGCTCGGGCAGACCTTGTTGGGATGAACAGAACCGATTCCATAAGAAGGGGGAAAAAACAAGAGATGGGCTTATAGCTCAATAAGACTTGTCCTGACCTGATCTGAATTTTTGGACAAGGTCTGATGAAGATCAGGTCGGGAAGATTAATGAATGGTCTGTAAGGAAATTCTCTGGCTAGATCTCTCCAGGAAAGTAGTAGTCTGATCAGGTCGTTCGGAATAACGGCCCAAGATTCACGGGTTTGTTTCCGAGATCTCGGAAGGGCCCCACCCACTTAAGGTTATAAAGCCTCAAGGTTGAGAAAGGTATGACATTCTAAGTATTCTCACTTGAATTATTCAAACACAAAACTGCTTAACTGACTTAAGCATCGGAAAGGTTTCCACCGAAAATTCCCTGGTGGTCCTTTCGAACGTGTTTTTGGTGAAGTGGGTCAGGATTATTTCCAAGGAAGAAGCAGGTGTACTCGGTTTGATTATTTTTAGGGTGAAACAGAATAATGTCATTTGACATACTAAAAATATATTTAACATGATGATAATATATAATTCTTATCGAATGTAATTATATTTATTAATATATCATGTAATATGAATAGTATGTATGGTACGATTGATCTTATTATACTACTCTTAATCAAGGATAGATTGAATTCAACTGCATACGTAATTAATGTAATCTCATTATTTTTCTAGATATGATAGGCTTATTTTCTGTGTTTTATAATTACAAAAAATACTGAGTGATCGGTAAACTCATTATCTTTCATTATTTTTTATTTAAAAAAAATGAGAGCATATTAAATCCTTGGGTAAAAGATAGAGGGAATTCAGAATCCCTATATAATTTAACACATATAATACAATTTCCAATACATATAATATAATTTGAATACACCTTTAAATAAATATAATATATTATGCATATTTTTGTAATAAGAATAACAGTTTTTGTAATTTTGTTTCTCGTTTCTTATTTGATATATTCTAAATATATTATTATTTCAATTTAATATATAACATGATTTTCAGTACATATAATATAACTCTAATATTTTATAATGCAGATTCTTATAAATATAATTTATAACTTTAACTCATATCTCTAATATATATAAAACAAACAAAAGACTTACATGTAATTCACTTAGACTGGCAGCAAAGCCTCCTCTTATCCAAGCGCTATGGGCTGAGTTGCGGGTCAAGCGGTGGCCCCAGTAGGTTGGGCTGGCTACTGGGCGGGTTGAGTAGGCGGGCTGAGTTCAAAATGAATTATTTAATATTAAATTACCAAGGGATCATTCCCTCTATATTTTATTTAATATTTAATAAAATATGTATTTTTTTCCCTCGGTTTATCACATTACTATATGTTCAAACGAATATTTATTCCCTCTGTATCATCAAGGGAATAGTCCCTCAGTATTACCAAGGGGTTACATGATCGGGTGGCTGAGGTTTTCCCTAAGAATAATCCCCCGGTATTTTACCCAGGTATTGTAAATTTCCTCGGTACTGCTCTACCAAGGAGGGTTTTACTCCCTCACTATTTCTCTTGGTAACGTGAATACTATTTTTTTGTAGTAAGAGTATTTTGGAGATTTTATTTGAGCCAAAATTCATTAGTTGATGGTTGGAAATTTCTTACTTTATAGCAAAAATCTCTTATTTGATTGAACAAAATTTATTATATATTTCTTATCTAATACCAAAGACAGAAACTTGAAAATTCGCATTTACACGGGAATTGATAAGAGGATCATAAAAATATAATATTTATATAAAATATATTATTAAGTTCAGAAAGTGAATATTAAATACAAAAATTTAAAAAATATATAAAAATTTTAATTTTAGATTTGAGAAACTACCTTATATACTATATTATTAATATGTGGATGTTGATAAATAACTAGTCAACTTCAAAAATTAAATTATTAATAAAAGAAAAAAATAAAAAAAATATTATTCACTTGAATCATATAAAAAAATTTAATACAAAATATTAAATTTTGAAAAAACCATTGTAAAAAAACATTTTTTTTTTAATTTTATATTGAAACAAATACTCTTGAATTATTTTAACAACGAAAAACTAATGCATTTGTTATTAATTTTCTTCTAATATGATTATGTCAATAAAAGGTCAAAAGTAAAGTAAATAATTATATATGTGTGTGTGTGCGCGCGCGCGTGTCTGTGTGTGTGTGATTTTACTCACTGTTATTATAAATGCATCTCTTTTTGGTAATTAGAAAAGATAACGGCAACAAAATAAATTTGCATGAGTACAAATTATTAAATTATTGTATATTTATCGGTTATATATACGAAATCTGTAACACTTTTTTCTTTATTACTTTATTAAAATATAAATTGACAAACTTGCAAGTATAGTGGATATATATATATATATATATATATATATATATATATATATATATATATATATATATATATATATATATATATATATATATCATATCGAAAACTTCTGATTTTGAGGTTAATCAATTTGTGAATTGACACTGATTTTCATATTAACATATACTCAATATATACTCAATATCAGAAATTTTTTATATGTTAGTTATGGTTGTGCATTTATTTCGAAAGTGATTTTCATAATTAATTAAAATTGGCTAATGAATCCCACAAAATATGGCAAATGAATTAAAATATGGTTGATAAACAAATATGACTCAATCTGCCCTAATTATTTTGTTAACATGAAATCTTGATAATAGATTATTACTTAACATATGGTGAATGAACTAATATATGACCGATATATAAATTTAGGTCAATCAACTAATTACTTGCTACTCTATTATTTAGGTCAGGTAAGTAAGTTAGGGTAGAATCAATAAATTACAGCACATAATGAAGACAATTATTTTTTTCATATGTTAAGTGAATAAGTATTACATATATGGTATGTAAGAAGTATTTAACTTGAAATTGGATAATTTTGTTTGTTGATCTACCATGAATGTTAATTTATTGTATCTGTGATTAAATATTATTCTCATTAGGGAAATTTTGATAATTTGGAATGAGATAATATTACTCCCTTCGTTTCATAATAAGTGTCGTTTTAGAATTTTTGTTCAAAATAAAGGAACATAATATTTTACCAACACACCTTCAATCAATTAATAATATTCTCATTTAATTCTTTTCCTTGTTCCCATTTAGTTATTCTATTACCATAAACTTGTTTATATTTCTTAAAGTAAGCGAGGATATAACTGGAATAAAATGGCAAAAAATTCTAAAATGACACTTAATTTGTAACAAAAATGAGTCACTAAATTTATGGCATTAACACTAAACATTTATATACAATTAAACCTACATTTTAATGATTAAATTATATTACCATATTTAAGATTTATATGACAGCAACAATCAGAGAATAGTTTTAGAATATAAATAAAAATGAATGTGTGCTGAGATAGAAATCTTAAAAATACCATTATAATTTATGGGCATTAACACTGATGAATTATAAAAGAAAATATTCATATTTTAATAAGAATATTGTCTCCAGAAAAATTCAAACTTGTAAAATCAAATTTTTTTTCTTCCTGAAATTCAAACTAATATTCATGAATTACAATTGAATTGTTATTTTTTTAAATTAAATAAAAAATAATCAATAACGGATTCAAGGTGATTTTATGGATTTAAGATCTTCAATATATACTGCATAATTGGATATAAATAAATCAAAAATTTATGTATATAACCAAATTGAAAAGGACAACAATAATTTATGTAAAATCGAGTTTAATTTGAAGATTTGTTTAAAACCAATAAAAATAAATCAATATCGAATTAGCACCTGTTTAGACCTAAACACAAGTTTTATTCAGATAAAAAATACAGAACAACTGGATATCTAATATCTGGAAAACAAATAAACAAAAATTTTGTTTAAAACCAATAAAAAGAAACCAACATCGATTTATTTGTCTAAACAAATATTTAATTTTTGAGTCTCAACACAAATTGATAAAATACAGAACAAAAGGAATAAATAAACAACAACAAATATCGAGTTCAAATCGAAAAAGACAACAACAAATTTTGGAAAAATGTTTTTTAGGCGAAAATAATATAAACTCAGACAAAAGATGCCAAACAAAATAAATAAGAAACACTCACCACTGAATTATTAATAAAGAAGACAATTACTTTAAAAAAGATTGGCAATAACATTCTGGAGAGTTGCCGTCTGGTGAAGAAAGCTGTTGACGGAAATCTGGAGAAGAAAATCGGCTATGGTTACCATGTAATTTATGAAAATGTGGGAGAGTTGGTGGAGAGAGAGAGAAAGGAGGTGTAAACCCAATTTGAAAAAAGGAAAAAATTATTATGGTAAAAAAAGTGTTATTTTATACCAATGACAAATGTATCAAAAATGCAGTTTTTTTTGTGAAATTATATGAGGATGCCACATCAGATTTGGAATACACCACAATTCAACACTTGCAATTTGAATGAATCTGGTGTTGATACATAATCTTGGTGTCAATACAATTAACAAATAGGGTGGATCAATTCATTGATTGTACAAATATTACTATATATTTCTTACTTATTACAAATAATAAGTATTTCTATCCTCCGCCGCATTTGTTTTCTCTGGTGGGTGCTCGATCGCTCGTGATATTTTGCAAGTTAGACTGCCACATACATGGTTGGGACACGACAGTTGGTGTTATAGCTAAACTATTATTACAATAAACGCTTACTTAACAATTGATGCACAAAAAAGTTGGACACTTCAAGAATTAGATCGAGTGGCTCTAACCTCCTCCTTCAGCTTCTTAGAATGTCGTCCGATCGGGTGCCAACTCAGTTATGGATAATTCGACCTGTAAAACAAGCACCGGGGACTTCCTGATTTAGATACTTTGATGCTCAAGTCAGAATGTGAAATATCAAGTAATAAATATGTAATCAAAGATATTGTAAGTTAGAAGGAGGGTCTGGGTACTTATTTATAAGAGGTTACACACCTTGATCAAAAACCAAGAATTCCTTTGTTGGAAGAAAACTATGTATTTTCATACCATAAGGAGAGACCCTTTCCTAAAGAATCTTTTTCAGATTTACGACTCAAACACTATCAGCTTCTGGGCCTCAAAAGCCCATAACTCATGCATTGGGACAACCTTCTTGTTAGGCCGAGCTCTCCTTCTCATTAAGTAAATCTGCTTAATAACCAGTTCGGTCCTCCAGCACGCTCTGAGATCGGGGGGGTCAGTTCTACTGTACGGAGTATTTTGACTCTTCGGGTCGGCCTTGACACACTCATGGTTGGGGAATGCTAGCTTGATAAGGCATCCAATCGACTCAAGCTGGTCTGATCGAGCTAACATATTTAGCCCTATCTTCAATTTACCCTTACATTTATTATTAGATCTCCAATCACTAAATTACCATTATATATATCCTTTAATATTGAGTTCTCTTGTGAAGTTTCCAACAAAAATAGTTTATTTAAAGTGTATAGAATTTTTACAAACAACATTTTGTTCTTTGTCCTTATATTTTTATAAAATTCAAACTAGCAAATAACTATTCTTCATGATATAACATTCATCTTTAGCTCAATTTTAGATGTTAAGGGAACTAGGTTTTGATTGGTTCTGATAAAAGAGTGAGCTCATTTTTAGGAAAATGACCTCTTTAGAGGTTTTTGGGACCTTGAGGTCAGGTTGCGAAGATGATGTCCCGCCGAAGGTCGCTGAGATCGGGTAACTCAAGTCAATTTGTTTTTGTTTGTTAGCAGGTTCTTAAGGCTTGATCGATCTCAAAGGTTCTGGAGACTTTTTCTATCTCAAAGGTTTTGGAGACTTGGTTAGTCTCTAAGGTTCAAGAGACATTGTTGGTCTTGAAGTTTTTGGGGACCTAATCTCATATTTTGGCAATGATATATCTGATAATTGGAAAGATGTGTAAATCGTAGACAGAAAAGGAAATTAGAATAAGGGATTAAGATCACCGTGACCAAACTGAGGTAACCAAAGCCTCCAGAGGAAAGGCTCCAGTGGAGGTACGCATAAAAGAGTGGAATCAGATGTTGGGAAAGCATCTCCAACTACTGCAGAACAGGAATCTACGATGGTTCTTTTTTTGTTTTAACGGCGGTTTTAGAGCTGCCGTAGATACTGAGGCCATTATTGGTAACGGCGGTTTTGGAACTACCATTGAAATATGCGTTTCACGGCGATTTTTAATAATACCTTCTAGAAAGTCTGTTTTCCAGAACCGCAAATTCACAACGGTTTTTTAAAAATACCTTCTAGAAAGTAGTAAAAAAATTAAAAAGAAAAAAAGAAATGAAAGATTTGCACCAAAATATACATATTAATAAAGAAAAAATGTGAAGCTAATTAGCTATTCCATCTACAAATATGTCAACCATCTCAATTGATTAATATTACCAAAGGCTATAACATTAACCAAAGTCCGAAACTTCATCAAAGACTAAAGTTACATAATAATGTACACAAGCTTACTATCTATAGCTCTAGCTTAACCAAAACTCCATATATATAATTTTGAGTCTCCCTCATATCTTTAGAAATCCACAGAATCTGCGGACAAAGAAGGCCAAGGGGCTTCGTCAAAGCTCGGGTCAGCCTTTAGAACAGCCCGAAATATTCCAGATTCCGTCCTGGACATTCCACAAAGAAGTATATAAACAAAGACACCAATACTCCACATATCGGCCTTTGTTCCGTACGATCTATGCAAAACTTCAGGTGCCACATAATAAGCACTTCCAACGATATCATTCAGCCTTTCGTCTGCCAAAAATCAGATAAAAGTCAAACTCGAGTCGATCATAACGACAAGAATGATGGAACGACTTGGAAATAATAGACTGAATCTGGCTTTACATAATCAGAGAGTCCAATTCTACCCATCTGTCACATCAAAATTAAATTAATATTATTTCATATTTAATTCATATATCCAAAATTCTCAAATCAAATTATTATATATAAAATAAGTATTGGAAATGAAATAATTATTTAATCATGACCAAACGATCAGATCTTTATTATCCACTTAATTAATTAATATGATATTCTCATATATCCAACAATTATAATAAATTTTTTATTTATTATAATTATTTTTCTTATTATTTTTCACATTTTATCTTGTTTTCTTAAATTAACTATTCGGAAATTAACTTTTATGTTTAATATCCCTCATCAAAATTATACTTAAACCCTAAATCTATAAATTCTGACTAAAAATACCCCACACAATTGCCAATTTTTGTCATTTTTAACAAGTTCATATTAATTTTGTGAAGAAAAAAAAAATTATACCTGGAATGGATCGATAAAATGCATCTTGTACATGCTCACTATTTTTCATAAGATACGCTGCTTGCCCTGAATAAGCTAGAAGAAGGAAAGGAAACACAACTACGGTAAAAGCAAGCTGTATAGCAGAAACCGGAAAATGAGCCAGATCAGCGAAAAGTTCTTCGGTCCCTGCATGCAATATTAAGCAATCACAAATTAAAACTTAATAACTGACTTCAGAAAAAAAAAAATCTAAAGAAAAATTAATACCTATATCTGACCTGTGATACTAAGCATGATCCCACCGAGGGACGTCCAACCCTTCTTCTTTCCTGTTTTAAGGTAGCGATAAACGTRCACGGGCGAAAACGCCCTCAGAACCGAGCTATCGTATTTATATATGTTGAAGATGCCAATGACYCCGATCATGATGAACCAAATCAGCACGATCGGTGCAAATAGCCAACCGACTTTATCCGTTCCGTAGTGTTGCATGCTGAACAGACCAACTAATATGATCACCGCAACAATTACTACCACATCTGCATAAAACTTATTAAAAAAAAAAACATAAATAATGATTCGATGAAATAATATTATTAATTCCAAAAAGAAAAAAAATTATGATCGTAGACCATACCGCTGCTCATCTTCGGGTGGTCCACCTTGATTCCCCCAGAAGCAGAAAGAACTGTGACATGTACTTTGGTTAACAAACACAATTACACACACACATATATATATATAGAGAGAGGATCGTATATAATTACCGGAAATAGCAGGAGTGAGAATACCATCACCAATGACCATGCACGTTATAATGAGTACTAATAGAAGAAGAGCATTCCTTCGGAAAACGGGCCCCTCGAGCCACTTCTTGGTTTTAGCAGCAAACGAGTGCTCCTGGAACGTGCTACGGCTATAAGTAGTAADTTCCTCAYCAGTGCGGTGTTGATTGGGAATTGTTTTCACTTTAGCATGGCGACAAAGTAAAGAATAAAGAGCAAACGTTCCTTCTAAACAAAAAATAAAAATAAAAATAAAATAAATCTATTAGTGCGACATAAATAGAGACCACATTTTTTTTATTGATGACAGAACAGAGTGAGATTAAAACAACGGCATACAAAAAACATGTAAATATAGAATATTCAAAGCAACTCACCTTGACCACTGTCGTTTGCTCTGCATACGATGAAAACATATTTGAGGAGGGGTATTATGGTCAGGGAGTATATAATCAACGAAAGGGCGCCGATAACATCCTCTGTGTCATCTATCCCGTGCGGAAAAGTATTATAGAACACATACAACGGCGATGTTCCCAAGTCTCCATATACGACTCCAAGACTTTGGAATGCAAGTCTTAAGAGCAAAATTTTCGAAAATTTTTGTTTAATTAAAAAAAAAAAATTAACTTTTAACACCATTTAATATTTATCCTCAAGAGCAAGTTAAGTAATACACTAATTTTGCCCAGATTAAAGCAGCTACCCAGAGATGCCATCAAAATCAAGCACTTGAAACTTAATCAATAGACAATTCATAATTCATAATAATATCCCCTCATGTTTCCACTTTTCCCAATTTTATTTTATTTTTAAAATTAATAATAGTATTGTAGACAACAAATTAATTCAGATGAACCAGAGCAAACCAATAATATGTTACAATCACAATAAAAGTGCAAAAATTTAAAAAAAAATTAATAAATTAATTAATCAAGACTTGCCTTTTCTCTGTACATATTTTTAAGTCTACCAGCTTCTTCATCCATAGGCTGATCAAGCTTCTGCTCCAAAACCCACATACCACCTTTACTTTCACTGCCCTCATCGAAAATTACAATACCTTAACGAGGAGTTTGAGATAGATATCGTTGGATTTCGGCGCAGTGCGCTTTGTCTTCTTGCTCTTACCTCCGGCGACCAAATCAATACCCTAGAAAGCAAGTAATCAATTGACGCGTGAATAAAGGTCGATCGGAAAACGAAGCACCGCCCGAAGAGAGCGGCCGCGGGGAGAAGCTTGACGGTGAATACGTCCCCTGAGTGGAGTCCCCGTCCGGTTCTCTCTATGCAGTTCGCTACGGTTTGCTGCAGAAGCTGGCGTCGGACTCGCGGCCGGGGACTGG